>JADRCD010165535.1:1353-31202 GCA_019843815.1 Montemys delectorum | reverse complement strand
GAGAGGACTTTCAGGAAGATAAAGGAAGGGGGCATGATACAATCATAATTTTAAAATAGAAGAAATTAAAAAGGGAATGAAAGAAAGGTCTATAGCCATTGCTTTTAGCTGTTCACCATAACTAGATGAGTAGTCAGAGAAACAACCTTGAACTAATCAGGAATTTCTTTCCCTGATGGTTAGGTTACCCAGTATAGGTGATGCTGTTCACGTTGTTTGAGAATAAAAAAAAAACCATCAGTTGTCTTACCCAGCAATTGATATTGCATGCTGAAATATTCACTTGCCAGGAGAAATGTGCCTATTGGTACAATAGTAGCAAAATATTTATTGGGGTAACCAAAAACCCTGTTGATTAGATTTGAGGCTTACTCTGCAGAACAGAATTTATTCTTGATCACGGCCGAAAGCCATGACCTTCAGAAGGATTATAGGCCATGAAGAAGGCAGAGGGAAATGGTACTAATTTTCTAAATCATGCTATTGTTAAGTTGCCTTGTAAATATGTATGGTTTGGACCACATAGTTGCACTGTTCTCAATCTAGAACTTCGAGATTTCTTATTACAGTGGGTAATTGTTAGTGCAGAGACTCAGACTATTCAATATATGGAGAACGAATGACTGAGTGCTCAGATGCAGGTGGAACATCTCTAATAACCTGCTTCACACCTCCTTCTCAAGGCTGTGGGAACATTGAGGGAAAGGGATTAAAATGTTAGAGCTGGAAAATAGAGCAGAGTGCCTTGAAGTGCTATCTACTAGGCATGACATGATTATTGCACATATGAACTTAAGACAGCTGTGGTTACCTGTCTAACACCTGCACTAGTTAAAATTCCACCATGTAGTGGAGAGAGGTACTTAATGCCCCACCCCTAGCTGGTAAGCTTGGATGATGGTGACTGCTTAAGTTAAGAGGCTCACTTTCATCTGTCGATGAATTACCACTAGAATTTGCCTATGCCCTGGTGGCTGGTCTCACAGCCATGTACTTAGTAAGTATATTAGCAGCACTTATTGAACCTAGTGGCTTAAACATAAAAAAAAAAATACATGCATAAATCAAGCATGGTGTTGGGATGGGGCTGATTGTGAGGTTCCAGAGTGAGTTGGGATAGGATGATAGAGGTGGATATGATCAAGACACAGTGTGTATACATTCATGAAAGTTTTGAAGAATAAGTTAAAATGTTTAAAAACTTATGAGCCAGGAATTTCAAAAGTCAAGCATCATAACATCCGAGACTTTGAGATCTCCAAACCTGTCTGAGCTACAAAAAAGTTATCTTCCAGAGGATGCTGAACATGGATTCTTGAGGGTAGGTGCAAATGCATGCTGATATGAGAGTGTCCTCTACATAAAAGGGAAGGAGAGCTTATCCCGAGGGGAAGGTTATTTTAGGGGGATTATTGTTAGAGTTGAAATGCTGATGGTAACCGAACACCTGGAAGATAAAATGAAGAGCCCTGTTGGAGCCGCAGAGAATTTAGAATGAAAGAGACAACATTCCTGTGAAACCTGATTGAGTACAAGCCTGAAACTTTCAGCTACTCATTGAACATGTAGCCCATTAACAGTCTGCTTAACCATAGGGGAGGAGAAGCAGGGTGTTAAAACAGAGGTGGTGAAATAACCTAACTCCTCATTGTTTTGCACTAGCAGACATCTTTAGAAAGTTGTCTTCAGCTGGAGGGGTGGTGCATAACTTAATCACAGCACTCACAAAGCAGAGGCAGGAGGATCTCTAGGAATCCAAAGTTAACTGTCTTTACATAGTAAGTTTCAGAATGTCCGGATGCTTTCAGAGGTGTGGTCAGAGGTACTCTTGACAACAGCCACTGCTGCCTATGCACAGTCACTGAGAAATTGAACTAAAACCTTAAAGTTCAGTCATGAAGTTTTTACGTGTAAGTAAACATTATAGAACAAGAGTTATGCAGAACCTTCTACCCAAAAAAATGTATAAGACTGAATATTTGCCTTTTCTTTGCTGGATCTTCAGAAACTAAAGATTTAAACAGGCACCCTTTAGTACAGTTCTACACTCTAGTGCAGTTCTCTCTTTAAATAGTATTCATGCGTACTTCTAGGTAGTAAGACAAAAAGCTAAGATCAGATACCCAGGAGCCCAGGCCTGGGGTTGCCCTTGGGGTTTGGGCTCATCCCCAAGCAGAGGCTAAACCTATCTCAACTTTGAGCCTAAGAGTAGAGAATTGAGTCTAGTCCTTTATTAATCCTGTCTAAGAGACATGGCTGGATATAGGCCCTGCACCGGCACTAGGGTGATATTTAGTCTGGGACCGGGGCAAAGGCTAAATCAACTGAAACTGGGCATGGGGTGGAGAGTTGGGTTGGGGCTAGATCTAAGCCTGTGAGTCTCCATAGCAACAAGGAAGTCAAGGGTGCTGCTCTGCCGTGGAACCTTGTTCCTTACCCAACTGAGAAAACCTAACAAAGCGGTTCTGTACTTTACTTTTCAAGTGATGTGTGTGTGTGTGTGTGTGTGTGTGTGTGTGTGTGTGTGTGTGTGTCTAGTTCAAGATAAATGTACAGTTTTGAGGCAACTTCTTAGTTTCATTTAAGACACAATGGTCTCTGCCAATCTGTTGATTTTCAAAGAATGCAAATGGATTTTAATACTGAAGTGGAACATTTGCAAGGAAGGAAAATCTGTTGTTAAACACCCATATAATTCATATTTTATTTGTATTTCACTTTGAATAACATTGCCTGTGACATCACTTCATCTTTAGGAGCACAGATCGTGGAAACATTATTTATCTACATTTTATATTTCTTATCCTGTTCTTTCTTAATATTTGTCCCTCTAAGCTAGAATAATTTAATTTTTGTTAGCTTTGTTTTCATTTTATGGAAACAAAATCTCACTCTATAACCATGGCTTGCTTACAAGTCACATTGCATATACTCTTATCAGGCTGGCCTCAAATTCATCCTCTCCCTCTCCCTGTTTCTTCTCCTGTAGGCATTACAGTCACAGGCCACCTGCTCAACTTCAGTTGAAACATTTTTGATCATTTTTGATTTTCTATTCTTGCATATAGAAGTAACATGTTCAGTAGTCCTGAGTAAATATATCCAGGAAGCTCAGGGTCATGAGAAAGTCATGACTCATGACATTGAAGAGTTAATACCACTGTGAAATTCAATAATGACATTGTTAAAAATATATTATTGCCAAAATTACTTAAAAAGTTTTAAAGTGTGTGTGTGTGTGTGTGTGTGTGTGTATGTGTGTGTATGTGTGCATGTCTGTGTGTACCAAAGAAGATCAGAGGCATAGGATTCTGTGGAGCTGGAATTACGGGCAGTTGTAAGTGTCTTGATAGGATGCTGGGGACGAGATTCTCTGTAAGAATAACACATAATCTTATTCACTAAGCCATATCACTAGCCCTTCATAGCACATTTTCTTTAAATGCTAATAGAAAACTTTATTGAAGCTCCTCACTGTACTTAGCCTTAACACTGTACTTAGCCTGAATAACATAGTTATGATGATAGTCTATGCTGCTGTTCTCTGCGACTGTGTATTCTACAGTGAGTCCTAGGACCTTGACATCTGAAGCTAAAGAACTTGTCCTCTCATCAAAGAACTGAGGATTCTATTTTCTGCTTTTTAAAATAGTTGTCACTGTACATCTTGTGCATAGTAACCCATTAAATTAACTAGACTAGAATTTAATTATCACAGACAAAACACTAAAGAATGATCAAAGGAGAAATGGCTGATTTAAGAAGTACAAGAGATGAAGTGTATAGTTTCAGGGTTAGATTGACACAGAGTACTGCCTGAAAGTGAATTGGTGTAAATTCTCTGATGTCAGGATAAAAAAAAAAAAATCAGAAACTAACTGCTTTCTACAATCTCATGCCATCTGTGTTCTCCCTTCAGAGTCTTGTATTTCAGATAACTTTAAGAGGTATGGCATTGCACAATACATAGTGCAAAGAATCCTCCAAGAAGTGATGCAGCCGGATAAAGACTGAGCCTAAGCCAGAGACGCCTCCTAACCCAATGGCCTCCTCACTGCATGGAAAATGACTATTGTTTGGTGTGGTGGGTTGGCCTGGGGCTGCTGTGCATTCAAATGTTAAATTCTGTACCCCCAAATCTGGTTGCTCTAAGACAAGGAGGAAATAATCACTTATACGACCTCTGTTGTATAAACTTCACACCCTAGTTATCTGTGATTGGTTCATAAAGATGCTACACCCTTGGATGGGCAGAAGAAGGGGGCAGAATGGGGTTCTTGGCCTTGGGTCTTAGGCAGGGGCAGTGAGAATACAGGGGAAGAAGGAAGTCACTGTGGGGTAGGTGGATCATAATTGCATGGCCACGAGGGCTGTCATGTTGGAGTAGGAGTGGGCCAGGCAGAATATAGCAAGGGACATCTCAGAATTATTGACAGGAAGTAGACAAAATAGCTTAGAAGGTTGATATATGCCCAGCTCTAGTGTTTTAAGGTGTATTATAAACATAAAAGTTTTGTGTCTTTTATTTAGGAATTAAATGATCTAAGGTGGGATAGAAACCCCCCAAATAATATTTGCCACAACAGCACAGATATCCTTTGTTCAAGGATAGATTAAAGTACATATTTTTATGAGCTACTATTTCAAGATGTGCTCTAATTTTAGGTTTCAAGATTTTCATGGGGACATTTGAAGTAATAAACGTATTGGACTTTAGAGAGTGCTCTCTTTATTTTATTCATAATTGTCTTAGTCGGGATTACTATTGTCATGATAAAACACTGTGACCAAAGGCAATATGGTATGGAATGGGTCCATGCCACTGTTTATTTCTGAAGGAAGATAGGGTAGGAACTCAAACAGGACAAGAACTAGGAAGAAGGAGCTGATGCAGAGGCCAAGGAGTGGAGCTGTCTACTTGCTTGCTCTTTGCTTTGTTATAGAACTCAGGACCACTAGATGAGGCACTGGACCACCTGTGACTGGGTCCTACCCATTGATCAGTAATTAGGAAAGTGTCTTACAGGTTTGTCTATGGCTTATCTATAAGACATTTTATCAATCGAAGCTCTCTCCTTTCAGATGACTTTAGCTTGCGTCAAATGGATGTAAAATTACCCAGTACAATAGTGCTAATTGCATTAGCTTTGCTATATACCATCTCTGTTAAGTTAATTCTGAGTTAAAATGCATCTAATATACTTAGAGGTTCAATCCAGTGTCCTCAATGTGGGATCATGATAGTATCCATACAGGCATGATGCAGGAGAAGCTGAGAGGTCTCCATCTTCATCTGAAGGCTGCTAGAAGACTGGCTTCCAGGCTGCTAGGATGAGGGTATTAAAGCCCACCCCCACAGTGACACGCCTACTCCAGCAAGGTCACACTTCCTAATAGTGCCACTCCCTGGGCCAAATATATACAAACCATCACCTCTGGGGCGCACTTTACAATACTATAGGTGATATTACAGAAGAAAATGAAATCTTAGGGCTATAGGAATGGTTAAACAGTTAAGACCACTGACTATTCATCCAGATGACCTAGGTTCAATTCCTAGTATCCAAATGACCACTAAGAAACCAGTCAGTAAATCCAATTCTAAGGCATCTAGTGCCTTCTTCTGGCCTCCATGAACACTATATGCACATGAAGTACAGGCATATAGGCAAATCACCTATAAGCATAACATAAAATAAAACCTTAAACGAAAAGATCTCCATGAACTAAATATTGAGGCTATATCAAATGGATATTGAAAGTTAACTTTATGGTTTGTTTAATGTGGTTCATTTATCCCCAAGTTGCAGGGGCCTAAAGACCATCCAGGAGCCAATTCTGATGCAAACACACAGGTTCTTTTATTACGAGCTAGCAAGCAAGATCTCTCATCATCAAACTGCAGGAGATCAGAGTGAGAGCCCTGGGTCTACGGGTGTAGGGTATTTATTGTAGTTACAGCAAGCTTGGGGAATTACTATATGGGTCATCAAGTTATTATTTTAAAAAGCGCACTTCTGGCATAATCTGCAGAAATGGAACATGGTCAAAACCACCTGACAAATAGGATGGTCAAGTTACTTATTCCCTGAAGGATGTCTTAGGCTATCTCCGTGTACCTTGACCCTGCTGTTGTAGCCTGATTGGCTGTTGCTGGGGGTGGGGAGTTCTCATAGAATGATTGCTCAGGTGGACTTGTGATTTTCTTCCCAGAAATGGAGTTTAGATCCTGGATTCACACAAAATGGAGTTTCTTCACAAACTAGGTTGGTTGGGCTTCACAGTGCTAGAGACTGAACCTAGGATCTTGTGAATGCCAACACTATTGTTTTCCTAATACTACTCCTGCTACTGCTGCTGCTGCTATTAATATTATTGCCTTATTATTACTATTTTTTTCTAAAATAAAAAATTAAAGCTTTTTAGATTATTAGAAAACTAATGCAGACTTCTGTCAGGTTGAAATTCTTGAGGTTAAACAAAGGCCAGCTTTCCTCAAGAACTTGTGAAGCTAGTTCTCCTCTACCAAAGGAGCTATTTCCTTATCTTTGGCAGAAAGGACAAATGGCTATCCGTGGCATCTACTAGCATACCAAAGCACATGCAGATCTCCTTAGTATCACAAATTCCTGTTACCCATTTTGGAGTTCCTGCTAGCATCCTGGCTTTTCTCACACTGTCCCTTATTTTAACCCTCTCCAGTTCATGGGCTTTCTTTCCCCCAGGTGAGCATTTCTCCTCTAACCCTGCTTTGTTGGCTGCTTTCTCTCCTTTGTCTTACTCTCTTAGTCCTGTCTTTATGCCCCCCCCTTTGGTTTTCACCTTCATTGCTCTCTTTGTCTTCTCCTATCACTATCTCATACTCTTATCGTGGCCGAGTCCAGTCTGCTGGCCATGGTCAGTCTAGTATTTTCTCTCTCTGCTTCAGACTCTTCCAGATGGCTCTCAATGTACTATCTCATATCTATAACAAAAAACTGGCTTAACCATACCTTGGAACCACTATGTTGTTGGTCTAGACATCTGGTGCTGAGACCCTCAGTTATACAATGTCATTTTCCTTTATCACTTCTAGTCCATACAATTCTAAACAAATATTTGTTTAATTTTTGATATTTACTTGTAGTTAAGCAGTTAAATAGCATCTTGGGAAAGACAGATTGGTTATAAATGAGGTGATTTCTTGAAAATGAAGTTGTTTTTGAATTGTGAAAGTCTGTTGAAATTTCAAATGTCAAAGAAAAAAAAACAAGAAAACAAATAACAAAACAAGACCTAAAACCAAAACCAAAAAGTTTTGGAGCATTTTTTGAGTAAACCATCCTACCAACTCAAGTGAATTATTTTCCAATGAAGCCATTTAAGTTCAAACATCAAATATAAATCAACTTGCAATCTCTTCTTCGTCAAACTCAACATAATCCAATTGCTATCTAATTTAAAAATGTTTTCACTATGTTCTCAAGGTAAATCACTCACATGTCCTTGGTGATATGACAATATAAGGAATATTTATGTGTTCATTTTACATATCTAGTGTGTTATTCATCACTTAGAATGCTGTTTTTTAATTAGAATTTTTGAGGATTTCACATGGAAGTACAGTACTTACATTATTTCTGTGCTTCCAACTACCTTGTCCAACTCCTTCAGCATACCTTCTCAGTCTGAAGTTCAAGATGTTTTGTATTTTTATTGTTACACACATTATATATGTATATATGTTTGTGTGTGTGTGTGTGTGTGTATGTGTGTGTATGTGTGTGTGTGTGTGTGTGTGTGTGTGTAACCTACAGAGTCCATATAGTGTTGCTTTTAAGTATACATATTTAGGTCTCGCCACTTGGTATTAGGTAACCTATCAGGTGACTCTTTCATGGTCTCCCATTTTTGACAGTCATTGATTGCCTGAAGCGCCTCATCTAGTAGCAGACATTCAAATTTTTTTATTATCTGCACCTACATGTTGACTGGTGTTGTCCTTATCTGGATCTTGTTTAGTTAGTCATCTGTATTGTTAAGGAAAGGCACACCACATACAGAAGTCAAATATGAGTCTGAGTTTTCTAGGGGAAACAACAAGGACACTGACAAGTGTACTGGAGGAGGCTGTTATCACAGAATAATGGCAACAGAGAAAGTGGGACAACCAGGATTGAGGATGATATCTGATAAAAATAATTACCTAACCATCCAGTAAGTTTTATTTTCTTTCTTGCTTAAAACTTCCTCAATCCTTTGTAAAATGTTCTGATCTAAAAATCCTAGAAGGGTCTATATGTACTGCAGTACAAGTTGCTCAGCCTTTGAATGAGAACATTCTCTTCTCCTATGGACATCATTAATGCTGGCTGAAGCCACACACGAATGGAATCATTCTTTTATTAGATTTGTCCCATTTTTCTCACACAGGCTGCATATCCCGGCTTCACTTTCTGATCAATACGCTGGCCATGACATATCTCTGTAAGATTTTTATTATCCCCAAATTCACAATGAGCCTAAATTATGTCACTTCTTCCATGAGATTCTAGTCATCATGGTACGTTTCTCTATTTGCTTAGCCTATGACACCCCTGTCTGCTTATGTCTATAATACTCCAAGATAATGAAAGGAAGTATTGGTTATTTATTTATTTATTTATTTATTTATTTATTTATTGCTAAATAAACAATAGAAAATCTGGCACACATTAAATATTGCTAAAGATATTTCTTTAAAAAGTGGGTTCATTACAGAACTGGTAGGTTGTCAAAAAATTCTCCCTGTCTACTAGAACATGATTTTTATCCTTATTTTGAATAAATTTAGGATACTTATTCTTATCACTAGTTTATTTTATCTCCTCAGCCCCTGTTTTAGGGAGTTATATGAGCAAGTGGGGCACAGGGGCAGAATGATTGTGTAGTTAATGTAATGAGACTGTCAGTTCCACGAATTTGTGAAAATGACCATAATTTGTTGTGCCCACTCAGAAACTCTAAAATCTTGAACAAATGTTAGTAGGAGGCCCCAAATGTATGTGAAGACACGCGCCTTACTTGTTCTCTGACGGATGGTCGTGCTTTGTTGTCTGTCTGCTTGTTTGTTTGCTTGTTTTGGTCATTTTTCTTCAAATGCATTTGCATGTGTTTCCTTGGGGTTGTTGAGTCCAAGAGTTCTGACAAATTCCTTAGCCCCTGGTTACATCTTCCTCTTTGTCCCAAATCCCAGATTCTCACTGGCACCACTACCATCACCATTATTATAAACATCATCTATATTTCAAAATAACTTGCTGGTTTTAGGTTTTGTGTGGGAAAATATTTTTCCTCTTTCGCTATTTGAAGGTTTTGTACTATACCAGCTGGTTGTTCAGTCCTTTGCAATATTTGAAATAAGTAACTCATCTGGAAAGAGGCTTTATTTATCTCTTCAAATAATTCAGACATCAGTGTTGCAGACTCAGACCAGAAGAAAAACCCATGTGACTGACATTGCTGCCACGCACACTTTGCGTGAGAGCAGTTTATGAGGCAAAAGCTTCAAGGAAGTCGTCTCCTACAACCCCTAACTCAGAGGTAGCCCAGATACATCCTTGCTGTAGTCTCCCGAGCTAGATGTCCCCCAAGATAAACGTTCCTCTCTGACCTCCACCAGTGTTCCAACATCCCTGCCAGACCCTGGCTTGGAATTTCTTGCAGGTAATGTTAGACTAATTGCCTCCAACATTGTTATAAAGATAGTGAAAGGGGTAGGGCATTGACTAGCCCAAAAGATTAGCATAGTGGGCCTTTACCTTGATGGGCGGGACTTTGTGTGTGTGTGTGTGTGTGTGTATGTGTGTGTGTGTGTGTGTGTGTGTGTGAGAGAGAGAGAGAGAGAGACAGAGACAGAGAGAGACAGAGACAGAGAGACAGAGACAGAGACAGAGAGAGACAGAGAGAGACAGAGACAGAGAGACAGAGACAGAGACAGAGAGACAGAGACAGAGACAGAGTGCAGCAGTCAGCATTTGACATTCGAGATTTGAGATTCGAACCTCTACCCTCCTGGCTGGCTCACCCACAGTCCCCCAGAACTCCGGCAGGGCCCACGTAGGCCCGGTGCTCGGAGCCCAGGGGTGCTGCACCGGTCCAGAAGAGATGGCTGCTCTTTTAGACCCAGTGTGTTTTAGATGGCCTCAGCTGTATCTTGACCACTGAGCTGCCAGATTTTTCTTTTGTCTTTTGTAATGACTGTGAAAGTCTGATGCCATTTTGAGAAATACATTCAGATCCTGCACTTCCTTGTGATGTGCCTGCCATTATCTCTTTGCAGGTATTATCTCTTTGTCCGACCTGTCCCAGGACCCCATTTTCCCCATGGGTTGAGGGAGGCCCAGACTGGCTAGCCCACAGTGCATTGTGTCTGGTCACAAGCACTGCTTCCCTGGATGAGGTTCAGCTGAATTTGCCTGTGACTTCTTTGGACAGTGGCTGCATTCTATTTATCCTTCTGCATGGAGACCCTTCTGGAAAACGCTTTCTACATGGAAACCACATGCTGCTTTCCCCAGTGGGTGAAGTAGGAAAGGGTTAAGTGTGGTAAGGATTCCAAAAGTATCTGTTAGTCTTACAAAATGTACGAACTTTGAAACAATGCTTATTATCTAGTTTGTCACACATCTGAACACCACAGGAAGCTTGTGCAGCATGTGAGATACGGCCACAGCTTCAGCAATGGATTACCATGTCTAAGGGGGAATTCTCTCACTTGTCTTCACTATGATCAACATTTTATAGCTGGCCACAAGTGAACCAGAGTGAAGGCTTTTTAAAAACATACGTTTGTACATTTAACTTAATACAACAACTGTCTATGGACAGTTATGAAGTTAACATTCTTTACAATAACTTCAAACTAAATTCTCAATGATTAAATGTATGACAAAAACCTATATTTTTTTCAGGAAGTAAAATAATCTCTCATCAGATCAAATCAGCCCTTTCATATATCAACTATGACCCTCAATTTAAATAAATAAATAAAATTCTTGCTTTAGATCTCTAGAGATTAAAAGAGAGGGAAGTCATTTGGACAGCATTTCACAACAAATGTCATGGGGAATTAATGTGCTAGGGCAGGATTACATCATATTTTGGAGCCAAGGAAATCTAAGATTCAAAGTTACCTCTGGCCTTGTTTCTGGCTACAACTTTACAAAACCTCTTAAGGCCTGTTTGTGGATAGCACATGAGGGAGAGGAATGTAACAGGCCCAGTGAGTTTAAGTAACAAAGCCAGAAACTATGTAAAGGCTATTCCTTGCTTCATTTCTCCAGAAGAATAATGCAAAGGCGGCACTATAGCAGTGCATCATCCATATAGAGTGGCCCATGTTACATGAAAGGCAATGTGAAGTAATTTACCATCTTTAGAAACCAGGTTTTAAAAAAAAAAATCACCATTTTTTTCTAACTAGAGATAATATCCCAGCAAATTCTCTAGCTTAAAAAGTTAGAAAGTAAACAAAGAAAATATCTAATTAAAATTAAATAAAATGAAGAAAGTAAACAAAAATGGGTCTTCCGATTAAATATTATTTATCTGACTAGTGTGTAGGAAAAGGTGGCTGTGGCGTTTGCTGGAAATCTCACAAGAACTGGGCTTTCTGAGCCACATGGAAGGATTGCACCACTAAAGACCCAAGCTTTACACAGTTGGTAATTATTTAGTAAAAACAAAACCAAACAAAACAAAAAAACAAAAAAAACCCCTCCCATTTAGACAGAGAATATATTCTCAAGCTTATTGCGTCTTGTGAAAATGTTCTTCCTGAGCTCCCCCCGTCTATGACAAAGTTCAAAACTATTAAAGAATTTCGTACCGTATCCCGCCTGTGCACATGGACTTGCTGTGATGAGAGCCTACTCTTGAACCCATCCTCAAGTGGTCTCTGAGATGTCTTTAAAACTGTGACAGCGGATTTCACTGAGGTTAATTATGTGATAATCTCCAAAGTCAATATTGTCGCATACGATGGAAAATTGACCCCAAAGTATTCTTCCTGCTCTTGTGGTGTGCTGAGTTTGTATAAGGTCATGGTCTCTGAAGTTCAGCTATATGATTCTAAGCAACCAGTTAACTCTGCGTTTGTGTTTCTGTTTCTATTACCTCCACTGGTTTTGATGAGAGTTTATCAAGTTAATATATACAGAGTGACAGAACCTGGCCTGAGTGCAGTGCTGCCACTAGGTTAAATAGTTAGCATGAGATTTGGTGCCAGAAATGTTGTTCCTTCTAAGGCTCCAAAAAATTAATCTCTAATACAAATCTAAAATAAAGAAAAAAGACTAGAACGCCTGGTTTGTAACTAGTACACATAGATTAGAAAGTGGACTTGACAGAACAACCAAAGTAGGGTTTTTACACTATATTGCACTTGTGAGTCCCATCAGAGACATTGCAGCTGGGAAACCCCAGGTGTTGATTGTTCCCAGGTCTCTTACATTGGAATACACTCAAACAGAAGACTATCACAGAATGGTAAGCGGGTCTGAGTGAAAACAGATTTGGTTTTATCAATGTGCGCATATTGTGTTGTTGTGCCTGACCTGATATTCTCAATACTTAATAAGCTCACATCCTAATTGAAGGACTGGCTATATCTCCCGCCAATGCTATTTGATAGGAGAGAGGCTGGAAAGAGAACATGCTGTACTCTATTACCAGGGCGAATGTACATGACTGGACTTAGTCTGACAAGCACTTTTCATTGATCCTCATCATTCCTGTGTTTGCTCTGGATGCCCATCTCAGCTGATTTTCTTGCCTTCCTATGGCAATGAATAGGGCACTATTTTAAATTTTTCCCATCAAAAAAATACGAATCTGATAAACAAAGGAGTTTCAACTCCCCTTCAAATTCAGGCAGTAATTACTTTATGGATATCTTATATTTCATGAAAAAAAAGGTCCCTTAGTAAGAAAGTTGGAATAGGTAAGTAGTTTTGATACAAATAATAAAAAAGGAGTTTGGGGGAGCAAAATTATTTTTCTTGGGTAGGCTTGTGATGAGGAAATGGGAGATTATGAGGAGGCAAGATTTTTGTCTTCAATAGTGTGTGTATGGTGTGTGTGTGTGTGTGTGTGTGTGTATGTGTGTGTTTGTTGTGTGTGTCTGTGTATGTGTGTGTGGTGTGTATCTCTGTGTGTGTCTATGGTGTGTGTGTGTGTGGTATGTGTGTGAATCTGTATGTGTGTCTGTGTGTATGGTGTGTGAGTGTTTGTGTGTGTGGTGTGTGTGTCTCTGTGCATGTGTCTGTATGTGTCTCTCTCTGTGTGTGACATGTGTGTCTGTATGTGTGGTATGTGTGTCTGTGTGCATATTGGTGTATGTAGTGTGTGTCTGTGTGTGTGGTGTGTCTGTGAGTGTCTGTGTGTGTGGTGTGTGTTTCTCTGTGTGTCTCTGTATATATCTGTGTGTGTGTGTCTGGTTTGTCTCTCTCTCTCTCTCTCTCTCTCTCTCTCTCTCTCTCTCTCTCTCTGTGTGTGTGTGTGTGTGTGTGTGTGTGTGTGTGTGTGTTCATGTTGAGATCTATTTTAGGACCTCATGCAAGCTAAGCCCACATTCTTCCAAGGCACTAGTGAAAAAGCAAGTTTTTGTTTTTGTTTTTGTTTTTTCTGAAAGTAATTGCAGGAACTGGTTTCAAAACTTCTATGAGGGAATAAAACAGGCAACTTGAATAGACACATAACCTAGAAATAAACATGAGCAAGATACAGTATGACCATGAGATTTTTGTTTCATAACTCTTAGTGGGATTCCAAGCTGGTATGGGAGTTACCTTATCTATTTATTTTCTTCTAGGGTTATAAATGATTCTACTAATTGTTTAGTGAATAAGACTTAGTGATATTTCCCACAAAAATGTCTGACAACACATGAAAACTATATATAAAAGGTTTCAAGAGTGGAGACACAATCAAAAAGTGAGTATAAATATACATAAAGAGAAAATGCACAGACATAAAAGGTGCTAACTAACATTCCCATATTTTCAAAATACTTGTGTCTTTTAACATGGGGGCAGGGCTCTCAGGAAAACTGCCCAAGGAACACAGAGCTAATTGTTGCCTGCCACTTATTTGCTAGTTTCTAATATTAATATTTTTTTAATTTTTAATATTTATTCATTTTACATGTGTGTGCCTGCTTGATCGTATGTGTACCACTTGCTTTTAAGTTCTCGAGGAGTCCAGAATGGGGTATCTAATTCCATGGAGCTGGAGTGACCAGGAACTATTCAGTTAGAATGCTGAGAACTGAACCTAAACCTCTATAAGAGCAATAGTTAAGACCAGTGCTCTTAACTATTAAGCTCTAGCCCCAATGATGTGTTTTAAATTTAGTGCTTAAAGGAGATGGGAATAGAGGTGGCTTTCACTCTCTGTCCATGCATTGGGCATCAGATAGTAACATTAAAATTCTAGTTAGCACAACCATCACAGAAACAATGGACTCACTTTGGGGTGCTATATTTTGCTATGAGTTTCTAACAACTTTTGAGTTCCTTAATGGTGGAATTTATGAACCCATCTTCAGTACATTTTTTTCAGTATTTGAGTACACTTCTTGTGGAATGTAATCATGGCTGAATTTCCTGACAACCAAATTAAGAATATACCAATTTCCTTTGCTTAACACTGAATATTCTACTATCCTAAACTAATATTTCTTTTTGCTGTAGCTCATCTAACAATATACATGAATCACAATCAATGATCAATACAGAGAAACTAGTTGTTGATTTATTTAGGTACTGCAGTTATTTTTTTCAAGAAATACAATTTCTGAATGTAATAACTAATGTTGTATATTGAGTTCTATTCATTTTTCACATACATTTTTAATATTGCAAGAATAAAAATAACAGATTATTTCAGAAACATGCTTATCAACCTGACCAATGATGAAATGCATGCAGCATTTGGAACTAGCTATCTTGTACTCCTTTTACACTGACAGAAAGAAGAGGTCTTAAAATTTCCAAGATTTTGGATCTTAAGTATCCAAACATTGACAATAGTAGTTCTCCTTTGTTCAGTTCTTAAGTGGAGATGTCAATGCTCTCTCATGTCTTTTTTCCCCCATACTCTGGGTACAACCTAAAATCAGGACAGATAGTTGCCTTCTGATTCATGTGTACCCAGCTTGTACTCCAGCACTGGCTGTTGGAAGATGGCGGGGTGTTAAAGCCTGGAAATGGTGGTCTACTTCGTTAAAACTCAGCTGCACAGTACTGTTTGTCAGTAGTCTCATTTTGGTTGAATGAAGACCTGCATGCAGCAGCTCATGTCCTGAAGGATGTAAGGGACTTGAAGTATTGCCTGAATTTACTAAGCAGCATCTCTCTGAAATGGTCTCCCATGAGGAAGTAGAAGATGGGGTTGATGGCACTGTTCAGAAAGGCCAGAGGCCTAGTCAGGATGTATAAGGATTTGATGGCCTTCTGTGTACACCCCTGTGGCCAACTATCTAGGCGTGAGGCGATCCTCACATTGCGCATGATATGATAGGGTGTGAAAAGTGTAGAGAAGATCACCACCGCCAGGACCACCAGGCGTAGAGGTTTGTCCAGTGGCAGGGCAGTTACCTGCTGCTGGCTCCTTCTCTTTAGGAAGACTACCATCTTGTAGTAGAAGAAGCACATCACAGAGAGAGGAATGAGGAAGCCCAGCAAAGTCAGGAACAAGCTGTAAATGAGACTGTATTTAGGGTCTCCAGAACTTGCATAGTCAATGCACATGCTGCCCTCTTCTTTTGGGACAGAATTGATGAAAGTGAGCATGGGTAGAATTTCTAAGGTCACTAAGACCCAGACAGTCAGAGAGATTAAAATGGCCAATTCCTTCTTTTGTAGAATGTGTTCTCGGAAAGGGAACTTCATGAGCAGATATCGGTCTATGCTAATGAAAGTGAGGAAGAGGATGCTGGTGTAGAGGTTGGCATGAAGCACATATCGGTTGCTTATGCAGAGAACAACTCCATAGGTCCAGTTCTCATTGGCATAACTCTTTATCAGCATGGGAAGGGTGCACAGGAAAGCAAAGTCAGAGATGGAAAGGTTAAAGAGATAGACATTGCTACTGTTCCAGTTCTTCATGCAGAAGAGGTAGCCGAACACCACGGCGATATTCCCAAGCAGTCCAAAAATGAACTCGATTCCATAAAATGTAGTGAGGTAGTACTTATTCAAGATATCCTCTGTTGCCAGCCAATTTTCACAAGATAAATTCTGTGCCTAAGGCAAAAGGGAGAAATGTAAGATCAAATATTAGATTCTGAGCAAGAACAAATGGTAGAACAGTCACTGAAAACCTAAAACTTAACTGGGGAGGGTTGGTAAACAATGTGCTTATTAGTCATGCATGGTGGCATGTGCCTTTAGTACCAGGGCTGGGGAACCAGAGACAAGCAGATCTCTGTGAGTTCCAAGACAACTTAGTCTACAGAGAGAATTGTATACACAATACTACATTGAATGCATACACACTTTGTATATGCATATGGATACATTATTTCAACAAGTCTTCATTGATATCTTCACATTGTATTCTTGTTGATGGTTGTGACAGCACAGAGTAAACCAAGTGATGGATGTGAGGCCATGAATGATCTCCTGAGAAGAGTCAGGAAAAAAATACAGGGCACTATATTATAGATGTGAATAAAAACAAGTAATAATTAAAACATTAGAAGTGGACAAGTGACGCCTGTAGTTTGTTCTCTGAACTCCACACTTGTACCTCCTCCTATGTACAACACATATGCTTGTACACACCTGCATGCACACACACACTAAGGTAAATAAATAAATGATAATAAATGACTGACTGAATAAATAAATAAATAAATAAATAAATAAATAAATGTAATATAAGCATGAGAGAGTTTTGGGATGGAATATTTGTGGCTACCTATCTAAGAAATAAGGAAAGACATATGTCTACATGAAGAAAAATTGTGTCCAAATACAGGACAAACATGGGCCAAATGTCAGTGTAGAATGAAGAAGAAAGCTTAATAATCAGAAAATAGGTGTGAGAAAGTGATAAAATAAGGAGAAGATGCTAATTCATCTTTTATCATCATGGCCAGTCACAGATCCCTACAAATTCTGATGAGTTAAATTGACTTGAACTCTAAACTAGAAAAGGAATTAAGGTTGTTGGATACAATTGTTGTTTTGAATAACTTTTATTTGGTTGTATATAGCTAAAGATTTTTTTTTATTTTATTAAACATAGAACACATCACACCACTTTAAATATAATGTCTTAAAATTTAAAATAAGACTGAAAACCTTTGGAATAATAATGAAGAACACCATGTTTTAAAGCTAAGAGTATAACCAAATCTTGGGCTCACCAGTGTTTAAGGGTTGATTCATTTAAATACTAATGAAAATTAAGGACTAGTAGAATCATTTGAGAAATGATTTCACTGAAGGGTAGAAACTTCAGTATCCTAATTTCTGCTTGTAATCCAATATATCCTACAGTTGTTAATCTAGAAATAATAAAACTGTTTTTCTTTGTTACACAGGAAAGTGCTCCACATTCAGTGTTTGGTGAGAAGTCATGCTCTTCTCTCAGCAATGACATAAGGGCGTAGCAACTACCTTTAGGCCCTTTTATCAGGGTATGATTCAACTCATGAGGGCAAAACCCTTACACAACTTTCATTCATGTCTGACGTCCCATATGATTAACTATGTCTCAGCATACGAGTTTTGAGAGAATAATATTCACACTTAGTCCTTGCTGAGGTCATATACCTAACTGCACTGGCTCCATTTCTATTGTGATAAGATGCCCCGATAAAAGTATCTTAGGGAAAGTTTAGTGTAGTTCATTGTTCCAGGTTACAGTCTATCATTAGCATAGAAGTCACAACGATGGGAGCGTGAGAAAACTACCCACATACATCCACAGTCAAGAGCAGAGTGAAACGGATGTGTGGGTGTTCCCTGGCTTGTACTCAGCTTGATTCTTACAACTCAGGAATTTGCCTAGGAAGTGGTACTGACCGTCATGGGATGGACTTCCAACATCACTTAACTAAGACAGTCTCCCACAAATGTGCCCACAGGCCCATTCATTGCAGGCAGTCTCTCACTGAGAGGCTATTTACAAGTGGTTCTAGGTCAAGTCATATTGGCCTTTAAAACTAATATTCACACAGAGTAAGAAAATATTGTAGTTAGACCCTCTGAATACTAATGCTGCGATAGTGGTCATCAGCCTCTGGCAACAAGGCTGCAACATTTCAAGGGCTGGATAATATGGAAACATGTTTTTGCTTTTGTTTGTTTGTTTGTTTGATTTTATTAGATATTCTCTTTATTTACATGTCATATGATATCTCCTTTCCCAGTTTCCCCTCCAAACAAAAAACAGCAACAAGAACAAACACTGTTCCCTCCCCTCACCCCCTGCTCACCACCCCACCCTCTTCTGCTTACTGGCCCTGGCATTCCCCTACACTGGGGCATAGAACCTTCATAGGGCACAGGGCCTCTCCTCCCACTGATGACTGACTTGGCCATCCTCTGCTATACATATGCTGCTGGAGCCATACGTCCCACCATGTGTACTCTTTTGTTGGTGGTTTAGTCCCTGGGAGCTCTGAGGGTACTAGTTAGTTCATATTGTTGTTCATCCTAAGGGACTGCAAACCCTTCAGCTCCTTGGGTCCTTTCTCTAGCTCCTTCTTTGGGGACCCTGTACTCAGTCCGATGGATGGCTGTGAGCCTCTACTTCTGTATTAGTCAGGTACTGTCAGAGCCTCTAAGGAGACAGCTATATCAGGTTGGTTTGTCCTTCCTTCAGTCTCTGCTCCATAGTTAACCTCTGCAACTCCTTCCATGGGTATTTTGTTCCCCCTTTTAAGAAGAAATGAGGTATCCACATTTTGATCTTCCTTCTTGAGTTTCTTGTGGTTTGTGGTTTGTACTTTGTGTATTCCTATCTTCTGGGCTAATATTCACTTATCGGAGAGTGCATACCATGTGTTCTTTTGTGATTAGGTTACCTCACTCAGGATGATATTCTCCAGATCCATCCATTTCCCTATGAATTTCATAAATTCATTGTTTTTAATAGCTGAGTAGTATCCCATTGTGTAGATGTACCACATTTTTTATATCCACTCTTCTGTTGAGGGACATCTGGGTTGTTTCCAGTTCCTGGCTATTATAAATAAGGCAGCTATGCACATGGTGGAGCATGTGTCCTTATTACATGTTGGAACATCTTCTGGGTATATGCCCAGGAGTGGTATAGCTGGGTCCTCTGATAGTACTATGTCTAATTTCTAGATGAACAGCCAAACTGATTTCCAGAGTGGTTGTACCAGCTTGCAATCCCACCAGCAATGAAGGAGAGTTCCTCTTTCTCCACAACTTTTCCAGTATCTACTGTCCCTGAGTTTTTTATCCTAGCCATTCTGACTGGTGTGAGGTGGAATCTCAGCGTTGTTTTGATTTGCATTTCCTTGATGACTAAGGATGTTGAACATTCTTTAGGTGCTTCTCAGCCATTCGTATTCATCAGTTGAGAATTCTTTGTTTAGCTCTGTACCCAACTTTTAATAGGGTTATTTGGTTCTCTGGAGTCTAACTCCCTGAGTCCTTTGTATACATTGAATATTAGCCCTCTATCAGATATAGGATTGATAAAGGTCTTTTCCCAATTTGTTGGTTGCCGTTTTGTCCTATTGACAGTTTCTTTTGCCTTACGGAAGCTTTGCAATTTTATGAGGTCCCATTTGTCAATTCTTGATCTTAGAGCACAATTTGCAAGTTCATCTGGAATAACGAAAAAAAAAAACCAGGATAGCCAAAACTATTCTCAACAATAAAGAAGGCTCTGGTGGAATCACCATCCTGGACAATAAGCTGTACTACAGAGCAATCATGATAAAAACTGCATGGTTTTGGTACAGTGACAGGCAGGTAGATAAATGGAATAGAACTGAAGACCAAGAAATGAAGCCACAAACCCATGGCCACTTGATCTTTGACCAAGGAGCTAAAACCATCCAGTGGGAAAAAAAAAAGACAGGATTTTTAACAAATAGTGCTGGCTCAACTGGCAGTTAGCATGTAGAAGAATGCAAATCCATCCTTTCCTATCTCCTTGTACAAAGCTCAAGTCCAAGTGGATCAGGGACCTCCACATCAAACCAGATACACTGAAACTAAGAGAAAAGAGAGTGAGGAAGAGAATCAAGCACATGGGCACAGGGGAAAATTTCCTGAACAGAACACCAATAGCTTATGCTCTAAGACCAAGAATTGACAATTAGGACCTCATAAAGTAGTTGTTGTTTTTTTTTTTTTTAAATATTATACCCCTATTATTTTTAATAGAGAAAATAAGATTGAAAATAAAAGTTTTGAAAAATTTCCTTCTTAAGGTTCAGAGTATTAGTTATAGGCAAATACTTACTTCACTCTAAGTAAAGTACCCTAACATGTATTCTTGTGAAGTATTTACAAAGTAAGCTTCCTGCAAGGACAATATGTAGAAAATATATGTACTTTTGTCAAATTCAGGTTTTATTGATGTAGATTGTTGCTATTTTGGCACTCTTTTCTTATGAAGATAAATCAGAAATTTGTAGATAACATGTTTTATTGTTACTTTTGTGAGGTGTGAGTGCATGCATTCGTGTGTGTGTGTGTGTGTGTGTGTGTGTGTGTGTGTATGTGTGGTGTGTATACATGGGTATAAGTGAATTTGTGTTCATGTATGTGTTCACATATATGATGGCTCGGGGTGAGTATATATTTCCTCACTCACTACTTGGATCTTTAAGACAAGCTTTCTCTTTGAACAGGGAGCTCACCAGTTGGCTAGAATAGTTGTTCAGAAAGCACCAGGGATCCTCCCATTACTGCTTCTGCAGCCTTGGAATTTTCCAAGTCCCACCCCTCCATTTACATAGGGCCTCTGCCTCAGGCCTTCGTGCCTTCACGTTAAACCCTTCATGGTCTGAGTTAGATCCCACAAACACTGTTGGAGAACTAAGCCTTATATTTTCAGTCAATTCTGCTGTATAGGACGGCAGAATTTATTGCATTTCTGAGTTTTGTACTTCTGTTTTCAGTCTTTTTTCCTTCTTCAGCTCCTCCACTCAGCTCACCACAACTCTCAGACTACTGTCTTTGAGTCTTAGCTCACCAAGAGGGAGATTCTGCATTGGCTCAATGTGGAGCCACCCTTTCTCAGGTCCCACTGTCTTCCTTCGACTGAGGACTTGCTGAGGTCAAATCCCCAGTGTTCTAGCTTCATTTCCAGATCCATTAGTCTGTATCTTGTCCTCCAGCATTTGAACACCCCAGTCTATCAATCTGAAAATTTAATCCCAGACATCCTTGGAATCCCAAGTTACCTTCATCTTCAGGCTTGGTTTCTGGAAAAATGTCTCACCAAATGCTTTGACATCTGGACCCCATTTTCTGTCTAGCACAACATATTTTGGTTTCTGACCCTAAATTCTTCAAACAGCCAGCACATATCACAATCCAGTGGTTAGTTTTCACCAGTTAATTTATTAGCTGGCAGTAAAATTGTTAGGAAAATATTCCTCATTTGCCTTTCACGGAAAGACAAAACCTTAGCTTTCTTTTCCTCTCTCCGGTGACATTCTGCACCTTTCGTGACAGGAGTGCGATGCTAAATTTCTGTTTCAGTTCTGATTTCCCTTTTCTATTTCTGTCTTGGGTGATCTAGTCCAGGTTCAACCTTAAATGACTATTTATCTACAAATAACTCTCACATTTCCAACCCATCCCAGATATGTCTGATGAACTCCAGGATTTTATTATTATATGTTATTATGGATTAGTTTCTTGTAGGCATGTCTGACTTTAAAAAAATTCTAATTTATTAAGTAATCTTGAAGCACCTTTGTCAATAAAATGCATTTTCATTTATCCAAATGTTTACCCCAGAAATTTTTACAGTCAGTTAAATTTAACCTCCATCTAGAACAAACTACCAAGCCTTGTTGATTTTAATTTCTGTGTGTTTCTTAGATCTGCCGCCTGCGGCTTGCTGTGTATCCTTACACAAACTGCAGAAGAGAACACTTATAGGTGTCATATTCTTTTGCTGTGTCCTCATGCATTTTCTTACTATCATTCATTTCACCTTTTTCACAAATAGATAATCTTGGAAAAAAAATGTTATAGCTCAAAATCAAGTCATGTTGCTATCTTGTGTTAAAATCTTTCCAAGAACTAAAGTTCAATTTCTTAATTATACCCCACCTCCGCCACTAACATTCATACTCCATTCCAGTCTCTCCTCTGCTCTAGCTCATCTCTCCTCTTGTCCTCTGACTGCACTGTACCAGCCCCTTCTGCATCTCTTCACTGTTATTTTTCTGCTTGTGAATGCTGCTTCACATATTTTGTCTAGTATGTATTTCTTTCAAACCCCAACTCAAAGATTGTTCCCCCAAGATGGCTTCCTGTCCACCAAATCTAAATAAACTCTGTGCCCTCAACATATGCTTTCTTCATGCATTAATTTTTGTCTTAATAACTTTTACAGGTTTATTTTGTTCCTTGTTATCTTCTGCATCTGCACATTTCCTAACAGACAGTATGTGATTTGGAGTTACATGCTGAATGCAGAGGGCTGGAAACCTCACTGCTCATAAAGCAACTTCATTCATTCTACCTCCAAGGCTAGAGAAATAGGATATCCACAAAATGTGATCTACTAATTACCTAAAATCTTATCCTGTGCATAATAGAATATATATACAAAATCAATCACAGTAGTCGTGAGACCTGAGATTATAAATATATCTGCATATAACTTCTAGAATTGGTTTAAGGATTTAAGACATTTAATAATTTAATCTGAAATTGCTAAACATATAAAAGTCTAAAAAGATATATACCAAAGTATTAATGATTCTCGCCTTAGCACTAAGAATCTAGACTACTTATATTATGTCATTTCTTCTTCGGTTTATATGGATGTTCTGTCTGTCTCTCTGTCTATGATTATTATAGCTTTTAAAACTAAACCACAGGATTCATGTAATTAATAACATAAAACTTAAATTCTCAGAAATTAAATTTAAAAAACATAAAACAGAGCCTGTATATTAGTCCAGCCAGTTAAATGTAGCTTCTCCCTTCTCATGAAAGAAGTTCCTTTTTAAAATTTTTTCCCAGATGGAAACTATTACAGAGAACCTTAACTGGTCAAAGTAGAGAACAAGTAACCATGGGTGTGCAGCCCCAGTTAGGACATCCATTGACAGGCTCTAACCTAATGCTGAGAGAACACCATAGAATGGAAGCAGAATGACCTAAGCAGAGAAACAGATGCCTCCTGAGAATATGATGTCTTCCAGACGTGGCACAAAACTTGTACCCATGAAATCTCAACAAAATGGTTTCCTGGACAAGACTTATATAGTGACCACACCTGTTCACATGCCAGTGTGAATGGAACAAGTTTCAGAATGATCCATCTTTAGATGAAGAGTTAGAGGCAACCAACAGCTCTTCAGAGAGGGGAAAATTAGTTCTCTCTAGGGATAAAGCCCCTGATAGGTTGTCAGATCCCAAGTGCTCATGTCTAAACATGTATTTGAATAGGCAACACTAAGTGAACTTATTGGTGGGTTGTAAAAAAAAAAATATATATATATATATATATATGTATATATTTGTATCTGTTTAAATGTCTGTTTGTATACATGTTTGTAAACAAAAATTACAGAAGAAATTGAGGAATGGAAGAACAGAGGAAAAGCTGGAAGTGGGAGAGGCAGAAGAGGAAATGATATGAATATAGTACATATGTATGTGAAATTAAAAATAAAAACATTTAAAAATAAAGTTTAAAAAGGAGGGGCCTGGACTTTTGAAAAGTTAACAGGCATTGCTCTTTAGACAATGGACTTTTCTCATTATTATGCTCAAATCTGCCACAATATCCAATGCCTTGAGTCTAGGAAGTTTTTCCTCCTTGCCCTCCAGAACATTGCAGTTTCCCCCTTTTCTCCACTGGCCAGCTATTTTGTAGTTAATCCTTGTTTGCCTAGGCTTTAATGCTGGAGTTCCTCAAGACTTGATGTGCGACCCTGATGTCATTTGGGAAATGCTAAAGCGTTGGTACACACATTAAATGAAAAATAAGACAATAGAAAATTTCTTTGAGATAAGAAACTCATTTGTTTTGTTTTGAATTTCCTCTTCCTCTTTGTCTGACATTAGATCCCATTTAAGCTGAGGAAGTGCCAGAGGATTATGGAATTTGTATGGATCACAGAATGGGATGGAAATTGTATACATGTAGGCACATGTGACTGGAAGCCAGACTGCTAGTAACTACCAATCCTGAGTCAGGGGCCAAGTAGAAGTGGTAAAGAATTCTGTTTTTCAGTGATCCAGAGAGACAAAAGACTAAGTGTTTAGTAAACACAGTGATTACCTGGACCAGAGTAAGGAAAATGTGACTCAATGCATTCATTACTTTTTTATCATTATTCTGTACCTTTGTCTTGCTTGTTGTTGTACAGTGACTCTTGCTTTAAAAACAAATAAACACAGAAACACCACCATGTCAAAACACTTTAAAGATGTCCTTTTTAGGTTGACTGTGTGACACTGGGTAAATAGTTGGTGTGAGTTTCCCTGGGAGAGACTATTTCTCCCACTCTCAGCATTCCATAGTTGACTATAGTTCTTTGTTTAGGGTTGAGACCTCATGGTCCTTTCCCGTCTACTCTAGCTTGGCTAGTGTTATTGTCCATGTTCAGCTTAGTTTAGGAAGTCATGTTGGTGAAACTTTATGGATGTAGCCTCTGACATGACTAGGAGATACAGTTTCTCAGGAAATACCCTGATCTTACAAGCTTTCTGCCTTCTCCCCCACAATATTCCCTGAGCCCTAGGTGTGGAAATTGTTTAATAATAAATAATATTACACCAACAGACGAGGTTGTGTTTATAAATATATGTGCTCATATATGCATATAAGAACAATTAATGCAGAAAGAGGCCATAAATTAGAAAGTGATCAAGGGGGGGGGTATATGGGAGAATTGAGAGAGAGGAAAAAGAAGGGGAAATAATGTAATTATAGTATATCTTAAAAGTATGAGAAACAAATAAATAAAAACAAAAGGTATGTGGATAAAATACATATTAATTGTAGAATATAGTGTGGATACAAATAACAAAAAAATCAGGGAAAAAAGTTTAAACCAATCAGTCCTATTATTTTTATGCTTTAATATTACTGAAATTTGTTTGTTAAAATGAGATTCTGCTTTACATGATGTGTTATAACCAATTCACTTAATATGTTTTCAACTTCTTTTATTTTTTATTCCTTTTTATTTGCATAACATTAACAGATGATGGTTGCTCCCCTTGAATTGTGAGTTTTGCCTAAAGGAACACACATAACTTCCTTAATTTGTATAATTATGCCATAACAAAAGACACTCAGATATGCATATAGCTGAATTTGGAATACAATATTCTCAAAATGTGTCCTTGTGAAGTTAAATCAGCCTAAAAGTATTGGAAACATCCCTAGCCTCTCCTGTACTTTCCAGGAGCTGTCCTGTTCATAGGCAACAGACATGGAGACAAACATGCAGTGGCTTACTGATGTGAACCATTAACAGAGAACATTTAAAAAAAATCACATTAGTAACTAAAAGAAAATCATTATTAGCCTCTAGCCCACACTCACAGAGTCCGTTAGAATTAGTAAGCTACCTGTAAACTGAATATACCCACATGAGAAAATTGCTACTACTCATTCTTAATTTGAAATGATGAAAATGCCTTATAAAATTAGTTTTCTAAATGTAAAAACAATGCATGTCCTTTACCAGAAATTTAGAAAAGTTACATTAATGAAAAATCTGGTAATCCAATGCAAACTCTGTTCCTATATCCTTGACCATTACACAGAGCCTAACAAAAATTAAAATTTTAACTGCCACTGGAAAGTATGAAGATGTTTTAACAAGTTACTTTCCTTAGTAAACAATTTAAATAAAAATGTGTTTGCATGTATGAAAAATACAAGTATTTGGTACTCATTAATTACTTCACTTTTATAGATTCCACAAATTACACCCAAACATTAAACATTACATTATGAATCAATTTGCATTTTTCATTAATAAATTAGAGAATAGATTATACAGTTTGAGAAGTAGAATAACAATCACTCTGCAGTTTATCAGTTCCTTTAGTAAATCTTATTCTTAAACCATCTCATTTTGCCAAAGGTAAATGCAAATTTTAAATTTTGGAATGATTTAAAATTTACTCTACTATATAGTTTCTCTAATTTACATGGTAAGTTACTTTTCAAGATGCAAGTTATTTTCCCTTTCTCTAAAGAATTTCACTTTTTCAAATAATTCTAATTATTTCTGTTGAGGCAGTATCAAATACAGTAAGTCCTTTAAAGCAAAACACATTAAGATTTTGGCAACTAAATCAATGCCTATGAAGTGGATATGAAAGTCAGATATGATTGCCTTTGGCTGCTTCACATCTACTTAAATATAGTTCCCTATGCATCATTTAGCTCACAGAGTACTTCCAAAAGAAGCCCTTGGCAGAAAGCTTGGTCTTCTTTTGTGTGACTGAGAGACATGAGTTGCAGTGTCCCTTACCATTCTGTGGTCGGCTTCTCTCTTGACAGAAAACTCTGTCAGGAGCCGGAGAGAGCTTCTGACCCAGTGCTGTGCTGCTGGACATGGCCAGGACAGTCTAATTTGCATATCATGCAGCCAAGGTTAATAATTCAAAAGGCAGGGATAATTTATTCAGAAAAACCTCCAAGTCATGCAGAGGAACTCTGGTAAAGTGAAGACTCACAACAGATGATTCAATTTTGTAGAGGATAGTTTTAACAAAGACATTTGAGAACACTCTAATTTAAATTTATTTTATACACTCTCAAAACAACACAGAAGCATTCTGCCTTCCTATGTGTATGCACATTGAAATGCATATGCACATTTAAGTAATAAGAACAGCAAACATTTTATGTTTAATTTATAATTGAATCCATTTTTCATTGTTTAGCACATTTTTTTGTGACTTCTATACTAAACATACAATAACTAAACTACTTCCTCATAGAAATCCTGAGGGAACGCTAACTTGAGTACTTGAAAGCCAATCTGAACAATCTGAACGTGAGCCTTGTCACTGTGCTGTTGAAAGCCTGTTAGAACTTTACATAGGATCCATTTTATTTTCTCTGTCATTAAATTCAGGAAACATAAAAAAGTACATCAGATGGCTAGGGATTAAGGAGAGAGGCATTACCTCAGATGGCAATCTCAAGAGAGAGTAGTAGACTTTCCCCAGTCAGGGTTCTGAGTATCACCAGAAGAGGAGACTCATTATTCCAGACAGGAAACGCATCTGGCCTTGGCACAAGGCTACATCAGTTTTATATTCCAGCAAAAACCTGGTTTGGTTGACCTGAAGGGTAAGGATCACACTGAGGATGTATGTACGTGGTAAAGTGTGAGATCCAATCACAGGCGTTTTCTACTCGTAAAGGAAAGGAGACTAGAGAGTCCTTTGGAGTACACTTTTCAGAAAGAGAATAGAGTAGCCAGTTGTGGTTCACGGACCTCTCCAAGCTAAAAAGGAAAGTGAGAGTCTGACCACCACTATGGCAGGAGAGGCTGGGGGTGGTGATTCCCTCTTTGTGGGTACCTGGAGTGCCCAGGAGCTTCCTGTTTCTTGTCTCTACTTCCCAATGGCCAAAAATGTGGTCTGCACTTCTCTTTTTTACAGGGCTGCAACCTGATAGCTTGGACTGCCTGCCAAGTGCCCCATTGCCTCAGGACCCCACCACTGGCAAGAGAGCAGACATAATAAAGACTGCTGTTTTTTTCATACCGTGACACCTTGTTTAGGGTTACAGAGCACAGGTACCGAGAATCTGTACAGCAGAGCAAGTGTCACCATCACACTTCCAGGCAATCTCACAGGCCCAAATATACGTTCTGCACTCTTGATTGAAGACAGTAAGTTCACATTCTTGTTCTAAATTTGTATTAACTTTATAACCAGGGACCAAATATTTACCTTATACTGGATTTGCAAATTACGTTGTCCCTTCTGCCAAAGAGAGCACCTATCTCTCAGGAAATGATTTCTGTTTAGCCTATAATATTTCAGTGGGCAAAGCTTCTGACTTTTGCTTTTTCTTGTTTATAGAAACAATGTGACACACCTGAATGTCGGCAAAGATTCCTTTTCAATTTTCTTAACTGTAAAGTAGGGATACTTGTGACAATCTACATAGAAGTCTGTGTATTATACTATACACTGGGGTTAGTCATAACAAGCTGTTGACTTATATAATATGGCATACTTGCTTGCTAAAGATCAATTATTATAGACATTTTCAATAAATCAAACTTCCTTCTATATGATAACTTCAATTTAATGCTGTTGGTTTTGGCACAGGAACACAAATTAAAATAACCTTACAAAAACCAGCAAGGTAAAGAAAAGATCATTGAATCCTTTTCCTGAATTTGCATTTTACTAGCTGGGTGACCTGTGAAACAAACTTGCCTAAGCCGATTTCCTTGTTCAGAAGGGGCCAGTGACTCTATTCCATAAAGTTCCTCACATTCACAGTACAACGTAAAATAATATTTGAAAGTTCAATGAGCAGAGCATGCAAGAGAAGTTTGTGGAAAATAAGATCCACTCAACAGGAAACTCAAGGGAAAAACAGAAGAGAGCAGCAATGGCAGTTCAATCCAATGCAATGTTTCCCAGTGTTTACTGTCGTCCTTAGGGCATTTACTCCATGTACAGGCAGTCCCTTTATAGTTATATAAATGTAGTGCAGTGCAGACTGTCGATACCCTAATTTTCAGCTACAGAAACTGAGGCCCACCAAAGCTTACATACATTGAACACATTGCACAGCTGATTAAGGACTGAATCAGAACTTTGGGTCTCTTTTTTTCAACATGATTCGGCTGTATTTGCCTCTCATAGAGAAGAAGAACCTGCTAGGTCAAAATGTAAAAGTAGTACCATTGAATACTTTTTTACCGTGAATGTGGCAATTTCATGTGATTTTTCTCTAATAAAATAAAATTTAGAACATATTCAGGTTAGCAATGGTTATTTACCAAATGTGTTATTTACCAGATGTGCTATTTACCAAACTTAATGATTAGATTTCCCATCTGTAAAACTGAACACTTCTTATAAACAAGAGTCAAAGATAAAACACTGAAATGTTTATGGGAAGGTCCTATTCGCAAGGCCTCTGGGCACGCTTACAAGCTACATTCTTTCCTTACAAAAACAGTCTGGATGGACAAGCAGCTGGCTTAAGGGTCACACTCATTTTTACTGGATCACAAGCCAGGAAACAGGAGGACAATCATTCATACCAAGAAATGTATGAAATCCTTAAGGGGAAGGATTCACAACGACCTCAAAGGGTTGAATCGAGCTAAGGACACAAAGGACTCCAAGGAGGTTCTTTTTAACACAGCCCAGGGAATAGAGTAGAAGGTGGTGTGGGTTGTGACTATAGTCTTCCAGTTTCCACACACCAAGCCAGCACTAATAGCAAAGTTTATGTGACCATGAAATACAGTCTACTCATAATTCACTCTGAGCCCAATCATCCATCTCTTCTCTAAATAAGACACAAAACCTTGTTGCTTACAGCTTACTGTCTTTTAAACAACTAATTCAAAAACGGATCGTGTTCATCCATCACAGTCAAGTCATGGTAAATAAGAGTGCACCTAGGCATAAAACCCA
>JADRCD010165526.1:0-21909 GCA_019843815.1 Montemys delectorum | reverse complement strand
AGCTTGGTGGAGAGGCTCTAGTGGGGACCTGCTGTCACAAGCTTGGTCGGGAGGCTCTAGTGGGGACCTGCTGTCACAAGCTTGGTCAAGAGGCTCTTTGTACCTGCTGGTCTTTAGGCCACCACTGAGAAAAGGAATAAAGCAGAAAGGGGGGAGAAGTGGAGGAAGGAGAGCAAGGAAGGGAAAGGGAGAGGCTGTGTGTGAGGGGACTATGGAGGGGGTCGGGGTACTAAGCCAAAGGCAGAGAGGAGTTTTTCAGATGATCTGGTCTGGTATGATGGCATTACTTATTGGCCAGGGTTACCCAGGCAGTGAATATTGAAGTAAGGCTTATTTGCACTCCAAATCTTGCTTGGTTTAAATCTGTCTTTGGTTTACTTTTGGGACTCTTTATCATTCTGCTAAGACATATATGTTGCTAGTTTATGTTGGTAGTTTGATTTTCCAGTTTTTTTGATCTTTCACTTTAAAGATTTATTTATTATTATGCTGTGTATGCATGCCTACATATGTGTGCAAGTCCTGAGAAGGGCCAGAACAGGGCATTGGATCTGCTGGAACTGGAGTTACAGGCAGTTGTGAGCTGCCACGTGGGTGCTGGGAACCAAACCTGACTCCTCTGTAAGAGTAGTTAGTGCTCCTAACCACTGATCCCTTAATAAACACTTTATTTATTGAGATTTTATTTATTCTTATTTTATTATATGGGTGTTTTGTTTGCATGTATGTCTCTGTAGCACATGTAGACAGTACCTGTAGAGCCCAGAAGAGGGTGTCAAATCCCCTGGAATTGGACTTAGAAATAGTTGTGAGCTGCAATATGGGTGCTAGGAATTGAACCTGGGTCCTCTGGAAGAGCAGGCAGTGCTCTTAACCACTGAGCCATCTCCCCAGTCCCATAAGTAAACACTTTAAAAGCAGGAGAATATACGTAGTTTCTTTCCCAGGTTGTCCTGCATCTTTTCATCTAGTGGGGTTTAGTTCAGATAGTAGAAGATGGATCTCATAAAGTCAAAGTGAGTTTGAAAGCAGGTCAGGTGTTGGCATGGTGACAACACTTTGCTTCTCGTTAGCCTCTGAACTCTGTCTACTCTTCATGGTAACAGGAACATAGTGCTCTCTGCCGAGTGCCTGCCCTCTGTAGTGGCCTTGTTTGAAACTTAAAATTGGTTGTTATGATACTTCTGTTCCATGAAGGCATCTGGAACATCCAAGAATTCTCGAACATTCAGGAAAAAGACAACACAAATCATATTTGCTTTATGAGATGTCTCATTTCTGACTCCCCTGTTCTCTCCTGAACATTGTTGGGCAAAGAGGAGGTATGGGTGCATCATACATTGCTTGATGATTAGAAATAAAATTTATGCATTAAAAAATTGCACATTTTGTTGTGATTGGTTTCATAAGTTCTTATCAGATCATTCAATATAAAGTCCATGGAGGATGTGATTTAATTATGCTGAAGTACAAAACATTGGCTACAGGGGACCAGAAGGCTCTAGCTCTTCAGGTGGGTTTAGATTTCAGCACTTGTGATGGCTGAGATCTAAGGACCTTTCTGTTCTGCTGTGTTTAAGATGTTCCCAGAATTGCAAACTGGTACAACCACTCTGGAAATCAGTGTGGTGGTTCCTCCAGAAATTGGACATAGTTCTACCAGAGGACCCAGCTATACCACTCCTGGGCATATACCCAGAAGATGCCCCAACATGTAATAAGGACACATGCTCCACCATGTTCATAGTAGCCTTATTTATAATAGCCAGAAACTGGAAACAACCCAGATGTCCCTCAACAGAGGAATAGATACAGAAACTGTGGTATATCTACACAATGGAGTATTACTCAGCTATTAAAAACAATGAATTTATGAAATTCTTAGGGAAATGGATGGATCTGGAGAGTATCATCCTGAGTGAGGTAACCCAATCACAAAAGAACACACATGGTATGCACTCTCTGATAAGTAGTTATTAGCCCAGAAGTTTGGAATACAGGAAGAACAACCCACAAACCACAAGAAACTTAAGAAGAAGGAAGACCAAAAAGTGGACATTTCATTCCTTCTTAAAAGGGGGAACCAAATATCCATGGAAGGAGTTGCAGAGATTAATTATGGAGCAGAGACTGAAGGAAGGACAAGCCAGCCTAAATATAGCTATCTCCTGAGAGGCTCTGACAATACCTGACTAATACAGATGTAGAGGCTCACAGCCATTCATTGAAGTGAGTACATGGTCCCCAATGAAGGAGTTAGAGAAAGGATCTATGGAGCTGAAGGGTTTGCAGCCCCTTAGGACGAACAACAATATGAACTAACTAGTACCCTCAGAGCTCCCAGGGACCCAACCGCCAACCAAGGAGTATACATGGTGGGACTTATTGTTCTAGCAGCATGTGTATAGTAGAGGATTGCAAATTCGATCATCAATAGAAGGAGAGGACCTCGGCCTTGTGAAGGTTCTGTGTCCCAGTGTAGGGGAATGCCAGGGCCAATAAGTGGGAGAAGGTGGAGTGGCAGGCATGGGGAGCAGGGAGGCAACAGGGGTTTGTTCTTATTGTTTTTGTTTGTTTGTTTGTTGGAGGGGAAGCTGGGAAAGGAGAAATTTACATGTAAATGAAGAAAATATCTAAAAAAGGAGAAAAACCAATAAACAAACAAACAAACAAACAAAAGAAATGAACAGTGGATCAGTAAATTATAATCTCAGAGACTGATGATTCTCAAGTAAACCTTAATCTCTACATAAAAAAAAAAAAAAAGATGCTCCCAGAGCAGATGCCACATCTGACTGTATTCTGGTCCATGCCCATGCACTTCCTGCTCAGTGTACTTATGGGCTGGCTATATGCATCTGAAACTAACATCTGTCCATGTTTTCTTCTTTATTATACTATAACTGATGTTTGCACATTCTTTTGTATTAGGCTCATGTCTTCTTTCCCTGTGACCTCCCACTTTGCCATAAATCCTTAACCATTTAAGCAGAGATTGTTTTTTGGACCATGAAAGGGAAATTAATTCTAAATGCATCCTTTTGGAGAGGAAAAACAGAGGGGAAAAAAGTTGCTTAAGGGACTTCTAATTATATTTAACATCAATCTTTGTAGAACTATAATGGAAACTTGAAGAATTGATGAAAAGAGTTGCATATTTTAGGACCAATTCCTATTATTCAGTTTATATAGTTAAAAAAATAAAAATGAGGTTTAGTTGCAGGTCAGAGAGAAAGCAATCTGAAACAGAGTGGGGAAACTACTTCCCTGCTAGTTGCTTCCCACAGCACTGGAAGATGCTGCGCCGGCTGCTGGTGGAGAAAGAGTTCAATGATCTTATCCAGTGCTGGGCCTTATGTGCTACAACACCAGCCTTCAGGCAAGATATGTCCATTGGTACAATGATGACTTGACTTGTGTAGCTGTTTCATGCCTAGTACTTTAATCTAGTTAAAAGCCTATGGTTGGTGAGTTCACAGACTCTAGGGAAAAACCTACTAGTGCTTGGCTAACTGTGGTCAAATTGCCTTCTGAACATTTGTTGTTTTACCCATAAATCTGAGCAGCTCTCAGTCTTGGTCAGAGAGGCTTCGTTTTCTTTGGGAAGCAGATAATGCCTTGTAATTGGTCAAAGAATGGAGTAAATGACTGTGGAGTGCTTAGCCATTAACTTCCTCTGGTAATGCCTCAAAGTTCAGGAGACATTGTTGATGGGGATCCAGAGAGAATATGAGAGCTACAGGATAAGAAAGAATGCTGTGAACTGTTGTCTTCTAGACATAGCATGGTCATTACACTCAAATCTACAGCATCTGGCAGCAGCTGGCTATAAGACCTGTGCAACATCAAGTCAAGGAACATTTTTGTATAGATGGGTGGTGTGGCTCATGAAGATCCATCTCTATTGGCAGTTGATAGCCAATGCACCAAGTAAGAGTTAGTTTTCTTCAGTGATGGTGCCTGGTTGGATGACCACACTCCCATGTTTGTGTGCACAGCATTAATTGGACTCAGTGAGTTAAAAAAAATAATAGAAGACGTGGAAGTTGGTGGAGGGTGTGTTGGGAGAGTCTGTTGGGAGAGGGAGGAGAGAGCCAGAGCTGGTTTTTAATGAAGATACATGGCACATACTTATGAAATTATTGAAGAATAAATACTTAAAAAATGTTAAAAATTAGGATATGAATTGTTCAGGCAAATTACAGGTCTGCGTTAACTCATTAGCTGATGGTAACTTACTAGGTGATTGCTTCATTCACTGTCATATCTTTTTTTCTTTTGTCAGTCTTTATTTCTGTGGAAGAGGGTCTTTCACTGAACAAGAAGCTTGCTGGTTTGGCTTGGTGATAGGCTCCGAGGATCTGCCTTTGTCTTCCTCCCAATGCTCAGGTTATAGGCACATGTACACTTGACTAGGTATTTATGCGGGTGCCGGGGATTCAAACGTAGGTCTTCATGCTTGGAGCGGAAGCACTATTTTGAAGCTATCTCCCCTCGATAACCAAGGTCTCATTAGAATTAGACGTTTTACCTACTGTTATCCAAGAATACTTCCCACTTTCCCATGCTGGCTTTTGACATGTACAAACATGTCACAAGTGTTAGACTTACCTCATCTCCTGAGGCTCATGAGGGCACTGTTACATTTTAATTGCAGTTATAGCTTTATGAATATATTCTGAAGATAGGTCGTTTATACACTTGACAGCCGATCCCACCAGTACTGGACAATGCTGGCAACCATTGCTTTAGTTTCTTGGTAACAGCAACTGTGTATTTGCTGCTCTGTAGGCTGGGATACACAAACCAACAGACTCCTACCACACTTTCAGCAAAGAGCACTTGTAACCAGATAGGTGGATGCTTCTCCAGTCATATGGCAGACATCAGCTAGGTGTCTCCTGATTCAATCATTTTCTGATACTGAGTCATAGAGCTCATAAGGCCACAACACTATCCCTAATACAATGCCAACTTTGTCTGGGCCCTTCCTCCTTATCAACTACCTGTAAGTCAGGGATTTCCATATTCTTTTCTCAGGTTCAATAATTTGTTAGAATGTCTCATAAAACAGGGAAATATTTCACTTACATTTATCATTTGTATATATTGTATGTACACATATATCTGTGTGCATACATATGTGAAAGCCAGCAGAGGGCATCAGACGTCTTCTGTCACTCCACTTTATTTTTTTTTAATTTAACTTTTTATTTATTTTTTGGTGAATTACACATTATGCATCCCAATCCCATTCATCTCTCTGTCCCTCCATATCTACCCTCTGCCTTTATAACCTCCCCACTAAACAAACAAACAAACAAACAAACAAACAACTTGTTGTGGAAGCTTCAGTATGTGAGTATGTCCTACAGTATATCCTATGTCCACACAGCTTTACTTGCAGATGTTTATTACATTGAGTCACTGGCCTGGTTCAAGGCCTCTGGCTTCTGCTACTCTATCAGTACTGGATCCTCACCAGGACTCCTCTAGGATATCCTGTTGTTGCCCTGTGTCATGGAGATCCTGCAGCTTTGGATCTGTAAGACCAGCTCCTTCATGCTCTCCAGCACTTCATAGATGTTGGTGTGGGCCAACCCAAAACCCTGGATCTGGGCCTGGGTAGTCGCTGAGCTGGTCAGCCAGCCAGTTCTCCAGCATCCATACCACCAGGGTGAGATACTAGCACTGCCCTGGCTAATTCACCCATTGTTGCAGCAGATGAGGGCTTGGGCCAGTTCTCCTGAGTGATGTAGCTGGTGAGGGGCAGGGCCAGCTTCCTTGCTCTCATGACCTAGGGGCCAGCTCTCCCACCTGCCACAAATGGCAAAGGGTGAGGAGGGCATCTCTCTCTTGTCCATGCCACTGCATGAAAGCTTTATTTTATTTATATATTTTATACATATCACCTGCATGCCAGAAGAGGGCATCAGATCCCATTTTAGATGGCTGTGAATTACCATGTGATTATGGGACTTGAAGTCAGGAGCTCTGGAAGAATATCCAGGGCTCTTAACCACAGATCCATCTCTCCAGCCCTACTCTGTGTTATTTTTGAGGCAAAGTATCTCTCTGAACCTGGAGTTTACTTCCCCCCTCGCCTGGCAGCCAGCAAGCCTCAGCAACCCATTTGTCTTCATCTTCCTCAATGATGTAGTGATTGTAGGCATTTGTGAAAAGAAATGCTTCATTTGTTACATAGGTGCTGGAGTTCAAATGACTACAGTTTTGTTTTGACCCCATTTTGTGTTTTCTTAGACAGTTCTTGGCTCTCTACCTTTTCCCCCACAACAGTTCTGTCTACCTTATTAACAAAATTGAGATTTCTATGGCCTTGAACATGTTCAGATGCATTAACCAAAATAATTAATGTAAACTAAAAGAACTAGAAAAGATATGTCTTTAAATATCTGGCATGCTATTATCTAAAATAATTGGTGTACTCTATTAGAAATGAATGTTTCAAAGTTACTCCAACCCTCACCTAATTTTGGTGTAAATTATGGTCTTTTTAGTTTTTGCCTTTAAAAATTCTGTACTTCTGAGCTTGGACACCAAGAGACTTTTCAGAGGTGCAAGTCCACTCTTGGTCTGGCCATCAATAAAAAAAAAAAACTTAAAACTTTTAATTGTCTTAGTCAATGTGGTTGCCAGTGACTATCTTATGTGAATAACTTAACTGGAGACCCCAGCAAGATCCCCCTTGATCTGTGGGACTCAGCCTCACTTTTGGTCTTGAGAGGTTGGGAGAGGTTACAGGGAGATGCTCCCTGACAAACATTCCAGGGCCTCACTCTCTCACTGAGTTTGCAGATGTCTGGAGTGACTGCTATATTCCTTTTACAGAACCAGATTCCTTCTAACACTTCTAGGAAGTAAGTCCATATACTGAATTCAATTTTGGTTCTGGGCAAAGGGAGACAGGCCCAAAGGATTTGGGATATCCTTGAGATTAGGAAGATTCTTTTTAAGGGGTGGTATGGGGTAGAAATCCAATTTCTGGTTTGAGAAAGGAAGCTGACAAACTTATCCTGGGCCAGAACCTGAATTTAATGGTTTTTCATGCTATTAAAACCATCCTAAGGTGGACAAATGCCAGTAGATGCCAAATGTCCAAGAATTGCTCAGTATCAGAGCCTGTTATTTCATCAATGCTGTCTCACTTCTACTGCTATACAAAGTCTCTACTCTTTGATATTGATGCATGATGACAATCCTGAAGTCCCCTTCCATGACTGTGAGGACTTGCTGGACATTTCTCAGATCAGTTGCAGATTTCCAGGATATTCCCTTGCCTGAATCAGAGGTCAGTTTGTTTACCAATAGAAACAACCTAGTCATCAACATAGGAGCTGGAGCAGCAGTAACTATATAGTTATAAGCCATTGTGGGCACTACCATTTGGTATAAGCCTTGCCGTATGGCACAGAAGGCCAAGAAGGCAGAGTTGATGGCTCTCAATCAAGCCCTGTGTTGGGGAAAGGACAGATAAGTAAGCATTTATACAGCCTGCAGGTATAATTTTGCTACCCTTCATGTCTATGACATGTTTTATAAAGATAGAGACCTACTGATTGCTGAAGAAAAAAAAAGGTCGAAAACAGAAAAACCAAAAAAACCAAAAAAACCAAAGAAACCCAAAAAACCTCTCACTTTCCTTACAGTGGTTTGATTCTTTAAGGAGGTGCCTGTTAGTCATCACAAGAGACATCACATAGGAACACATTTGAAGACCAGGAAATTGGAGGGAAGATTAGACAGCCTGAAAAGCAGCAGTGATGCCTGTAGAACCCACTTCTGTCTTACCCATTGCTTTTCCTGACCCACAGCTCCTTCTCCAACCCACCTATTCCCAGGAAGATGAGAATGAGGCAAGTTCCCAGGATCCAATTCAAGAATTATCCTCCCACAATGGTGTCTAGATTTGATGATTGAATATGGGAAAGATTCCCAGGTGGAGCAGTCTCTGAATTGTCCTTCCTTTAGTCTCTGCTCCATAGTTAGTCTCTGCAACTCCTTCCATGGGTATTTTGTTCCACCTTTTAAGAAGGAACGAAGTATCCACACTTTGATCTTCCTTCTTCTTGAGTTTCTTATGGTTTGTGGTTTGTACTTTGTGTATTCTGATCTTCTGGGCTAATATCCACTTATCAGAGAATGCATACCATGTGTGTTCTTTTGTGATTGGGTTACCTCACTCAGGATGATATTTTCCAGGTCCATCCATTTCCCCAAGAATTTCATATTCAATCATCAAATCTAGACACTATTGTGGCTGCCAGCAAGTGCTGGATGACAGGAGCCTGATATAGCTGTCTCCTGAGAGGCTCTGACAGTGCCCAACTAATACAGAAGTAGAGGCTCACAGCCATCCATTGAACTGAGCACAGGGTCCCCAATGAAGGAGCTAGAGAAAGGACCCAAGAAGCTGAAGGGTTTGCAGCCCCTTAGGATGAACAACAATATGAACTAACTAGTACCCTCAGAGCTCTCAGGGACTAAAACTCCAGCCAAAGAGTATACATGGGGGGACTCATGGCTCTAGCAGAGGATGTGTATAGCAGAGGATGGCCAAGTCGGTCATCAATGGGAGGAGAAGCCCTTGGCCCTGTGAAGGTTCTATGCCCCAGCGTAGGGGAATGCCAGGGCCAGTAAGCAGGAGGGAGTAGGATGGTGAGCATGGGGAGGGGGGAGGGAACAGGGAATTGTTTTAGTTTTAGTTTTTATTTTATTTTATTATTTTTTCTTATTTTTGGAGGGGAACCTGGGAAAGGAGATATTGTAAGTAAAGAAAACATCTAATAATAATAAAAAAAGAATTATCCTCCCTGAGGCCCTTGGATGCTTTTGGTGTGCCAACTGCTCCAGACTAATTGGTACCATCAGCCTAACTGAGTTATTATATTCCAGGCACCAGATTTTGCATCTCTGAGAGGTGGCAGGATGCTTCTAAATGTCTTTCTTGCATACAAGTCAACCCAAGGGAAGGGATGAAATGAGCTCTCACCAATTCTGTGAGGGGACTAGCCCCTGGTAAGAAAAAAGAAGTCAATTTCATAGAGATGAGGCTCTCTTACATTAGGTATAATTATCTGCTAGTGTTTTTGGACACTACAAAATTGGTGGAAGTCTTTGCTATGGCAGTGGTTAAGAGATAGATTATTAGGGTTCCTTCCAGTCTCTCTGGGCTGGTGTCCTGAGCAGACCTTGGGTGTAAGCTCTGCAGCCAGTCCCACAACACTCAGAGGAAGCTCCACTCCCAGGCACTCTCACAATCTCAGGATCAGAGGTGAGGAGGACCCAACATCTGTCTCAACACTGGGAATAACTGGGATCTGCTGGACCAGGTACACAGGAACTCCATCAGCAGAGTGGCTAGGGTTCCTTCCAGTCTCTCTGGGCTGGTGTACTGAGCAGACCTTGGACTCAGTCTCCACAGCCAGTCCCACAACATCCAGAGGAAGCTGCTGCACTCCCAGGTGTTCTAACAAGCCCAGGGTCACAGGATCTCAGAATCACAGGGTCACAGAGTCTGCCTGACTCTGAGGAGTTCTGATACAACGAGGATCACAGGAAGGACTGACTCCAGTCAGAATTAACAAGGGCAGGTAGCACTAGAGATAACCAGATGGTGGGAGGCAGGCGTAAGAAAATAAGCAACACAAACCAAGGTTACTTGGCATCATCAGAACCCAATTCTCCCACCATAGCAAGTCCTGGACACACCATCACACCAGAAATTCGAGATTCAGATCTAAAATCACTTATCATGATGATGGTACAGGACCTTAAGAAAGACATAAATAGCACACTCAAAGAAATACAGGAGAGCACAAGTAAACAACTAGAAGCACTTTAAGAGGAAACACAAAAATTCCTTAAAGAACTACAGGAAAACACAATCAAACAGGTGAAGGAAGTGAGCAAAACCATCCAGAATCTAAAAATGGAAATAGAAACAATAAAGAAATCAGAAAGAGAGACAACCCTGGAGATACAAAACCTAGGAAAGAAATCATGAGTCATAGATGCAAGCATCATCAACAGAATATAAGAGATAGAAGAGAGAATCTCAGGGGCAGAAGACATCATAGAAAACATTGACACAACAGTCAAAGAAAATGCAAAAAGCAAAAAGCTCCTAACCTAAAACATCCAGGAAATCCAGGACGCAATGAGAAGATCAAACCTAAGGATAATAGGTATAGAAGAGAGTGAAGACTCCCAAGGTAATGGGCCAATAAATATCTTTAACAAAATTGTAAAAGAAAACTTCCCTAACCTAAAGAAAGAGATGCCCACGAACATACAAGAAGCCTACAGAACTCCAAATAGACTGGACCAGAAAAGAAATTCCTCCTGACATATAATAATAAAAACACCAAATGTACTAAACAAAGAAAGAATTTTAAAAGCAGTAAGGGAAAAAAGGCAAATAACATATAAAGGCAGGCCTATCAGAATTACACCAGACTTCTCACCAGAGACTATGAAAGCTAGAAGATCCTGGGCAGATGTCATACAGACCCTACAAGAACACAAATGCCAGCCCAGGCTACTATACCCAGCAAAACTCTCAATTACCATAGATGGAGAAAACAAGATATTCTATGACAAAACAAAATTTACACAATATCTTTCCACAAATCCAGCCCTACAAAGGATAATAGATGGAAAACATGAACATAACGAGCAAAACTATACCCTAGAAGAAGCAAGAAAGTAATCTTTCAAGAAATCTACGCAAATCTAATTCCACCTCTTACAACAAAAACAACAGGAAGTGATAGTTACCTTTTCTTAGTATCTTAATATGAAAATTAATATTACCAACATATCCTAAGTGATTGAAATCCAAAAATATGAGGAATTAGAAATTTTTTGATTGTCACCCAATGGTCTCTTTAATTTGGTAATTGTAGAAATAGGTTCAATATTGTACAATCTATATATACTTTCAGGTTTTTTGTGACAGTGTCTTGCTGTGTACAACATAAGGGTCTTGAAATCTTGCTTCTCCTATCTCAGCCTCTCTATTAGTAGTATTGTTTATTTCATGTCTTTATAACTATACTATGGTTTTCAGAACAGCTTACATATTTTAAATGTATTTATATACCCAAAAGAAACATAGACAATTAACTTGGGAGGTGGCTTGTAAGAGAACAACAAAGAGTGAGACTGAATGCTTTGCTTGACATTTGTAGCTCTTGTATCAAGTTTGAAGAAGAGGGCTTTACAAGTTACTCTTTCTCTGAGATGAATGCTTTCCCAAATTATCACAGCCAATGAACCAGATTCTTACCCACACCTATTGTCTGTGCCACCCTCCAAGCAGAACCATTGTTCATTGAATCAGTTGGTGAATGACTTTATGGATAGACTATCTTAATACACACACCATTTCTTAAATGAATGTAACCTGTTCTCTGTGGGCTGAGAATAAAGTCACTCACTCAAGTCAAATAGTCTTGACCATAGCAGGAAGTCTGTATCCAAAAAGTGTGCCTACAATTAATTCCTTGGTGCAGCAGAACTGTCAACTCTCAGCTTAGTTACAATGGAGGTAAAATACTTTGGTGATTTGAAGGTCATTGAAGTACAACCTTATTACAATGAAGTCCAGTATCTAAAAATTGTTCTTATTTTGGGCTTGAACCACAAAAAGAGCCAAGATTTTAAACTCTACTAAGTACAAAACAAATAAACAAAAGACTTTATTTATGTTCATTTAAGAAGATACTAGTAGTGATGTATTATTTTGAAATATACAGTTAATATGTTTGGAGTCATTTGAAATTTATACTGAGAAAAATGTATGTATTTGCAGTATTGCGTAGACAAGGATCTACATAACACTGTTAAATTGATTGTTTATATCAAATAACTTTTATAATATTCATTTTTATTGTTATAATATTTTATATGTTTTAAGGAATATGACAAAAATAAGATATTGTAGGTGTTGAAGAGGGGGTCTCTGGGAGGAGTTGGGGTATAAAACGGAAACAAGAATTTGACTTAATTCTATTTACTTAAAATATGTTTTTAAATGTTAACAAATTCAGACAAATTGAAATCATGTAATTTTTCTCATCATAATGCAATAAAAGTTAAAAAAAAAAAAGAGGTAGATTATTGCTAGGTTCAGGCTGCTACTGTCAATTGGGTCAGATAATGGACCTGCCTTTGTTTTGTCCATAGCTCAAATGGCCATAAGGCCTTAATTGTAATCTGGAAGCTTCATTGCACCTATTGACCTCAGAGCTTTGGAAAGGTTGAACACAAGCACAGGACTATTACGTCCACCCTCTCTAAATTAATTTTGAAGACCAGTGAAAATTGGTCCAAGCTTTTACCCCTGGCCATTCTTAAGGCAAAACTTACCTTTTATAAGGCAAGATTTACCCCTTTGTGATTATGTTTAGAAGATATCTTAGTCACCACTGTATAGCTGTGAAAGAGATACTATGCCTTTTCTTATGAAAGAAAGCATTTAACTGGGGGCTTGTTTATAGCTTTAGTGATTTAGTTCATTATCATATTATCATGGACTTGGAGGAGAGCCTGGCAGTATCCAGGTAGTCAGAGAGACAGAGAGGGAGAGGGAGAGAGAGAGAGAGAGAGAGAGAGAGAGAGAGAGAGAGAGAGAGAGATGGAGAGACAGAGAGAGATAGACAGAGACAGAGAGACAGAGAGGGACAGAGAGAGAGAAAGAGAGACTGGGCTTGCAATGAGCTTTTTTGCCCCCAAAGCCCACCCCTGGTATTACATTTACTCTAACAAAGCCATACCTCCCAATCGTTTTAAACAGTGCCCCTGGTGAGACTAAGCACTCAAATATCTGAAACTATGGAGGCCATCCTTATTCAAACCACCATAGAAGGCTGTCTGCCTTGTTGCCCTGTTTAAAAGACCATATCTTTCTCCTTCAGTGGGCAAAGAGTCATCTTGGTGGTGGTGGTGTTCTTATATCAGTCAGGGGCAGAACAGATGGCAGTCCTTTCTTTATCCTAGCTTGATGCCTAGCTTGGTGGCCATGGCTGTTTTATGCATAGGATTCATAAAAATCAAACACAGGCAGTGCAATGTGGGAGGAAGAAGCCAGACAGAGAAGTACTATACCACCCACAGACATGCCCTCTGTGTCTCTGGCACAGGTGGGCCATAGACACCTGCTTGCCACCATACCATGCCATCCAGTGATGACAGGAGCGGGGTGTCAGGGACTGCTGCCTTGGCTACTATGACCCCAATCAGATGAGAAATAGACATATAATAGATAAGCCTATTAGATGGAGGTAGACATTAGACACCTTCAGTTCTCCCTTGATTTCCTCCAAGCCTAGTAGGGTCTCTGGTAGAAGTAATTCTCCAAAGATTTTAATTGGCTTAATTAGCATGGTTGTCAATAACTATCTTGTGTAGATCATTTTAGAATCAAACTCAGTTCTTTAAGCTTGTACAGCAAGTACTGTAACCACTGAGCGTTTTCAACGGCCTCCTTTACTGTCTTTACCAGACTCATCTGTGTACTCACCTCTTGAGAACCCATACTTAAGTGGCAGGGCAGTGGGACAGAAAACAGGTTTATTTAAGGACTGCCCCCCAGAAGAAGGGTTATTGGCCACTAAACAAAGACTATTTCAAGGAATGCAGGAACAAACAAGCACTTTTATGGAGAGGAAAAGGAATGCAGGGGCCAGTGGGTAGGAAGATCACATGACTGGAGAGGTCTTCTCAGCCAGGGCTTGTGTTGACAGTTGACTTTGTCTCTGAGGCCAGTTTCTGTAATTCTTCACATCAACACATTGTTTTCTTACAAGTTAAACATTATCCTACTTTTAATTAAAGAACAAGACTAGTGAGTCCTTGGTCTGCACTTCAGTGCTATCTGAAGATCATTAGCTATTCTAGGCTCTGGAAACTGATGGAAGATTAGCAATTAGGGAGTCCTGGGACTCATGTTTGCATAGTTGCTTTTCCTGCAATTGTTGAACCCAATAGCTAGTGTTACATTCAGTGAGGAGTGGTTTTGTTTTTTGTTTTTTGTTTTGTTTTGTTTTTAGGTACTAGATAAATGGAGGGCAGGGAGCAGGAAAGGAATATATAATATAATATATAATATATATTTCATTATTAATATATATTATATATTTTATTATATATTATATATAATAAAATCTCTAAAAATACTCTTTTTTTATGTGTATGAGTGTTTTGCTTGCATGTATATTTGTGTACCATATGCATACTTGGTGCCTGCAAAGGTCAGAAACAGGTACTGTTTCTCCTTGACCTGGAGTTATAGATTGTAGTGAGTTACCATGTGGCTGTTAGAAATTGAACCTAGGTCCTCAGCAGGAGCAACAAGTGCTTTTAACCACTGTTTTAATTCTCTCTCCAGTTCCAAGAATAGTTTTACAAAGAGAAATTTGTAAAATAGAGATGACTCAAAATTAGGTGGCATTAAAATACAGTGGCACTATCATTATTGTTGATATAGTTTGATATAAGTAATATGACTCATGGATTGTGTAGATGGCTTAGTCAATAAAGTGTTTTCTTTGCAAATGCAGAGAATCAAGTTTGACCCCAAAGATCCATGTAATAAAGCTTCATACGTTGACATGTGCTTAAACTCCTAGAGCTGGTGAGGCAGAGACAGGAGGCTCCCTAGGACTCGTTATCTACTCAGCCTAGCGAAATCAATGAGCCTCAGCCCAGTGAGAGATGCTGTCTCAAAAAACAAGGTGAATAGTTCCAGAGGAACAACACCAGGAAACCGATGCCCAGCAGTTCTCATGACTTGCATGATCTTGGATAGGGAAGAGGCTGATGAATCTTGTAAGCTTAAGTGATTTACAGGGACTTTGGAGTTGTATATTTCTTAGCAGTCTTCCTCCTAGGTAGAATGTCTCCATTAGGAGAATATTGCTATACAACAAAAATGCACATGGGCCACAGGACAGGAGGAAAGTAGAGTATCTTTAGTGTTCAAGATCCTGTAAACTCATTAAATTCTCAATTCATAAGCTTCCATCTATATCATGGAGAGAGGTAGGTACGAAGGAGACTTCCAGCCTCTGTTCTCTTGGTCTTCTTGCTGACTGTCCTGCCGAAAAGCTGGCTACTCTGTGTCGCTTCATTAGAGTAAACTCAAGTGTTATTAAAGGGGCCAATTATGATAACAAAGGTATTTCTGCCACTCAGGAACTTGTAAGCATTCCAGCCCCCCCCCCTCTCTCTCGCTCTCGCGCTCTCTCTCTGTGTGTGTGTGTGTTCTGAAAGGCATGGCAAAAGCCCAAATGCATTTTACTACATAAACTCTATGCTGTGCACTTACTTTAAAGCTCATGTGAGATTATAAAGTAGGTATTATTATTATTTTCATTTTGTCCATGAACTTAGAATCCACACAGTGACACCTGTCTCAAACCTACTCCCCCCACCCCCCAGTTATTTGATTCTAATCCAGGTGGAAAATCAGACACGAATTCACAAATTCAAATGCAATTTTGGTAGGGGCATAAGGAACTTCTTCCTCCCCCCCTCATTTTTAAAATTTGCTTTTAGTCATTTTATTTGTGTGTGTGTGTGTGTGTGTGTGTGTGTGTGTGTGTGTTGACACATACCATGGCATTTATGTGGAGGTTAGTGGACAATGTTTTGGGAATTGATTCTCTGCTTTCACCTATAAGGTTCTATGATTTGCTGAACAATGATACCCCAGACTCAAAGAGTGTTTTATTCTGTAGAACTCCAGCATTGGTCTCCCATTACCAAGATAGACAACCAAGTGAATTCACAGGCCTCATTTAAAGCACATTAGAAGATTCTGGGGTAAGTGACCTCTATCTTAATCTGTTGGAGCCATCTCTATGAACATTCCATTACTGGGGTGTGGGGACTGGAAACTGTTGCTAGGGAGGTCTGGAAACTGTTGCTGACCCATTGTCCTTGCCTCAGGCCAGGTGGCAGGGCAGCTTCTGAGGCCTCAAGTTGTCTGGAATCGCCTAGTTCTTGGAAACAGAGATTTGGGCTTTGTCTCTCGAACTGCTAATTTGAAGCCTGTCATGAAGTCAGCTTAGCTTTCTCACACCTTGTATTTGAGACAGGGTCTACCTTGTCTCTGTTGCTGCACCATGGCTAATTCTATACTGTATTGTAACAGTAATACTATACTCTCACCACTTCCACATCTCACCACAGAGGTGTTAGGGTTGTGTTTATAGAGTCATTAGATCTAGATTATTTTGCATGCACTCTGGAGACTGAACTCAGAACATCAGGGTTGTGTGGCAAATGTTTTTACCTACTCAGCCGCCTTGCCAACCTGTTTCCTTCTTCTGGAGATTTTATAACTAAATGCTAAAATAAACTGATAGTAGAAGATCCGGAGAAAATACACATAAGATCATTACATGCACAAGACACCCTAAGAAAAAGAGATCCTGGTGACATAATGATTTAGTTGTTTTATGCTCTATCTAAACAAGAGAGAGAGAGAGAGAAAAAAGGGAACCACAGCAATTTAGATTACAAATGTAGGATCTTTAAGGGAAATGGGTGGGCAGAAAGAGTAGAAAACAGCCTGCAGCAATGTTCCTCTGGCTCTGCTGGAGCATTAGTTCTAGTTTTGTTTCATTTGGTTAAATTTCCTGTTTGATGAGATCATGGGGACACATTCACAACAATTTTGAAAGAACTTAGTTTAGTTATGTAAGATCTTGGGTGGAAACTGAGGCTGCAGTTTGCAGGGAGCAGAGATTTGTACATACATGGCAAAAGTAAAGAACGTGATTCAAAGTAGTTCATTTCTTCAGGCCAAGACATGAAGAATGGTGTCAACCAGGTACTTGGGTTTGTATTGGACAGAGTGAAATTGGTATTCAGTTCCTAGATGTCTTCTGAAGCTGCTGAATTTTCCATTTTTTGTCCCTTATCTGGTTCATCAGACAGATGTTACAGGGTAGACTTAGTAGTTTTCTGTTGTTTTTAAACAACGTCCCAATCATTTGATTTTACCTAATGAAGACCCAGGAACTAGATGTAGGGGGTGAAAGCCTACTAGCTCAGAGAGGCAGAGAAAGCTCTCAGCTGACCTTCCTCCTCAGCTGATATCCTAGAAAGAAAATGCCCCTTCTCCTTCTCCACACTTCCTTCCTACTTCCTGTGATCTCTGTTCATCCTCCTGACTTCCTCTCACTCTCTGTTTTTCCCTGTTTATTCCATGTCAACTGGTTGCTTGCTCTACCTCTTGACCTGTGGTTGCCATACTCAATCTTGTTTACAATAAACAGAAAGTTCTTGGATTAAAGGTGTGTGATCAACTATTCTGCAACACTTTTCTACTCAGTTAAGACTTGAGTGTTAACAAAGCTGTTTTTGAAAGTCACAGTAGGTCAGCATAGGTGTATTTGTAACTTTTCTGTGCATTGATAAAACACTATGACTAAGGCAACTTAAAGAAGAAGGAGTTGATTTAGGTCTATGGTTCCAGAGGGTTAGAATCTGTGATGGTGGAACAAAGGCATGACATCAGGAACAAGAAGCTGATTGTTCAGATCTTAAATCTCAATCACAAAGCGAAGAGGGAAGGGGAACATTGGAAATGGTGCAAGGCTTTAAAATGTTTGCTCCTAGTGACATACTTCCTCCAGTAACGCTACACTCCCTAAGCCTCCCTAAATAACGACATCAACTGAGGGCTGTGGTTGTTTGAGTGAGAATGACCTTCCTTCCCTATATGCTTGAATGCTTGGTCCCTAGTTAGTAGAACTGTTTGGGAAGGACTAAGAGGTCTGGCTCTGTTGGAAGGGGTGTGGCATGAAGAATGGGATTTGAGGCTTCAAAAACTCACACCAGGCACAGTCATATTTTCTCTTTTTCTGCCTACTACTTATGGATGGGATATGAGCTCTCAGCTCCTGCTCTAGTGCATGCCTGTCTTCTCCCATATTCCCTGCCATGATGATCATAGACTAATCTTCAGGGCTTTAAGCAGGCCCTGAATTAAAGGGTTTCTTTATAAAATGCCTTGGTCTTGCTGTCTCTATGGTTCACACACTCAAAGAGTAATAAGATAGAGACCAAGTGTTCAAATGTCCACGGCTCTGTGGGACATCTCATTCAGACCACCACAACAGGGATCTTTGTTTCCTATGCTTTGAGAGAAAGAATAGGGAGAGGTGGAGAGACAAGAAGATGAGAGAAAATAAGAGACATCTTGATTGTGAGGCTCTCTTTAGTTCAAATCAGCCTGCTGAAGTACCTTGATTTGAGGTGTTGTGTTCTAAGTCCCAACAGAACCCAGATAGGTAGCATCAATGAGTGAGAAGGGTAGCTAATGTTAGAGAAAACCAGGAGAGGATAACTTCTGAGTTTCAATTTTCATTCCATTAAAAAAGTTTTCATTTATTTATTTTTGTGTGTTTGTATGTGGTTGTCATAGGATACAGGACGAGTGTGGAGGTCAGAGGACCTGCAGGAGTGGGTTCTCTTTTTCTACTGTATGGGCCCCAGAGATTGAGTTTAGGATTGTCCACAACTACCTCTACTCATTGAGCCATTTTGTTGACCCATTTCTCATTTTTAATAAAGACATTTTTATAGATGAATATGTACCTGTGGTAAGTAGAAAAGGAAAGCAATATTGATGATAGTGGACATTCATTCTCAGTATTAGGGATACATCAGGGGTGGGTGAGAATGGCAATTATCAGATATATTGCCCTGCCTAAAATGGTGTTCGTATAAGATTTGAGGTCATCAGATTTTTATCTTATACAAAGGAAGGTATTCATATTTTATATGAAATATGTGTACTTTTAATTTTTAGATAAATATTTTTAAAGATACAAAAGACTTAGAATCTTTTAAAATATCCAGGTATTGCCAGTTTGTAGACTCTGAAAGAACCGATATCATATAGTTGTGTTTGTGGGGTGCATGCACCCAGTACAGCCCAAAGAATCATCCTTAGCAGTCATACTTTCAGTTTCAAATGATTGAGTTTGAACCATGTCATAAGAGAAAGAAAGAGAGCAAATATGAAGATGATAGATAGTGAAACATCACAAAAGTCAGTGTTTACACTGTTCAGCAAAGAGGACCAGAGTAGTCTGACTGGGAGACAAAGGCAACTTCATCAAAGAAGGCTTAAAATTACTGGGGAAGACACAGCCATTCTGGAGTCCTCATCCTGGAGCCTCTCTATGGACGAACTTCTGGCTTCTTGTCTCCACCATGAGCATTTTATGCCATGGGATAAACAAGAGTAATGTGTGGGAAAGGGATTTTCCCTTTAGCTGTTCTCAGGCATACAGTGTTTTTAAAACCCTTGATACTTTTATTTTATTTTTTCTTTATTACAAAGCCAGGATGCAAGCCCTTGTCCCTAGACAAGGGGCCTTAGAGGACACTAAAAATGATCATACTTGAGTCTGAAATGTGTGTGTGTGTGTGTGTGTGTGTGTGTGTGTGTGTGTGTGTGTATGGAGAGTGTAGGCGGGGACTTACCCTGCTTTCAAAGCCAGCTTCCTGGTGATTTTAAACAGCTCATGACAATTTGCAATGTATTGCATCTTATAATGGGAGTGTGCAGGTAGGTCAGATGGAGAACAGATCTAGTTACTTCCTTAGTAGCACCCAAGTCAATTCTAAATGAGTCAGTATCACAAACAAGAATATTTTCTTAGTCAGAGAAAGAAGAGCTATGAAAAAGTTTCATAATGATAGGCTTATATGTTGATGAAGTGTAAAAAATCTTCATAAATATTTAAAGTGAATCAGTGCGGCCTATGAGCAATAATAATAGGTGAGTTTTTCCTCTGTGCATAAAATAATCTGCAATCACTATAGCAATTTACATCTTGATGGACGGATATTTAATATATACATTTGAACTCTTGCTTTTATTCTGTACAAATACAGGTTTAGGCAATTCTCTTTTCTTTCATTACCAAAATACTGAGAAAGAATAGAAGAGAAACAAGCAAGCCCAAAGAGTGGGGGACAACATCACTTCAACCTTGCTCTATCTGGTCTCACACTAGCTGTGCAGACTGAGCATTCTGGAGGCACTGGTCCCACTCCTTCCCTGGAGGTTAGCAGAATTGATGTATAGTACACAGTTCAAAGAGGATAGTCAGGTACTCAGAATAAGTAACCAAGATTATATTTATACAAGGGCTGGCCATCATACAAAGGTCCCACAGAGCTCCATCTTTGGGTTGAATCAAGGGTACTAAGGTCTTCTCCAGAGAAGGAAAGGCAGAGAAGAATGTCTGCAGGCTCTGTGTGGTCTTCATTACCTAAGGCGTCTGCCTCCTTTCTCTCCTCTGGAGCATCACAGTGGACCTTGGCCTCCTGGATCTTCTCCTGGAGTTCCTTTTTAACAGACATATTTATAGATGTGAAGGAAAAACAGGGATGTTAACAAGGCAAACCAGATGTTCTAGGTTCTGTAAATCTCAAGGAAGATCACTTTTTAGTTACTATTACAATGTGGGCAAAGGGGTGGGCATTTCAAAAGGGCCATGGAGGGCACCTTAAAGTAGATCCAAGGTCAAATTCCTCAGAGAGCTTCCCTGTTGCTTCCTGTTGCTAGAGAATACCATTGCAGGTTAGAAGGCAGCAATGGCTCATGTTTAGAAACCAGAAAATGGGGCTTTTGGAACAAACAATCCAGGGAGTGTGGAGGATAGCACCTCTCCTTCTAAAAAACCTGTGATACAGTTGGACAGTGGTATCAAAACCAACCACTTTAGAAATCTGGATGCTCACCAAAGGCATTTGGCAGATGTGTGAATATTTCAGATCTGCTGAGTTGCTTTTGCTTCCACCTTGTGACAGCTTGGCAGTCATGGGAACAGGAGTTTAGCAGGAGGAGGTAGCTTAATTTGGAGAGGAAAACAAAACAAAACAAAAAAGACCAAAAAAGCTTCACTCAAAACTTCTGTCAGAATCAGTGAAGAGACAGGGAAGGCTCCAATATTGTAATCCAGGTTTTGGTAAGCCAGAAATCATCAGACTAGTGAGAAGTTTAACGGGGAGCTCAACGGAAGGACAACCATGTAGGTCTTACTTACCTTCACTATTCTGGAAGGCCACCTGATAACCAAGGCTGTCTACATTCAGTTCTAAAATTCTTGTCTCGGAGGGAGATGTTCATTGGCTCCCAACCTTCCTAATGCTGTGACCCTTTAATAGAGTGCCTTATGTTGTGGTGACCTCCAACCATAAAATTATTTTGTTGCTACTTCGTAACTAATTTTGTTATTGTTATGAATCATAATGTAAATATCTCTATTTTCTGATGGTCTTAGATATCCACTGTGAAAAGATTGTTTGACATCCAGAGGGTTCAAGACCCACAGGTTGAGAACCCTTGTCTAGTTAGATGTGAAAGATGGACTTGTAAACAAAGTATGTGATAAGGCACATTAAAAGTGTCTTCCTTATTCAAGGCCCATACTTAAACATAGTAAAAGCAATATACAGGAAACCAGTAGCCAACATCAAACTAAATGGAGAGAAACTTGAAGCAATCCCACTAAAATCAGGGACTAGACAAGGCTGCCCACTCTCTCCCTACCTATTCAATATTGTACTTGAAGTTCTAGCCAGAGCAATTAGGCAACAAGAGGAGATCAAAGGGATACGAATTGGAAAGGAAGAAGTCAAATTATCACTATTTGCTGATGATATGATAGTATACTTAAGTGACCCCAAAAATTCCACCAGAGAGCTCCTAAACCTGATAAACAACTTCAGCAAAGTAGCTGGATATAAAATTAACTCAAGCAAATCAGAGGCCTTCCTCTACACAAAGGATAAACAGGCAGAGAAAGAAATTAGGGAAACAACACCCTTCACAATAGCTACAAATAATATAAAATACCT
>JADRCD010165525.1:9150-20806 GCA_019843815.1 Montemys delectorum | reverse complement strand
CACACACACACATACATGTCACATATACACACACGCACACACACACACACATGTGCACACACACTCTCTTAAAGTTAAAATAAATAAGTCTGATGTATTGTCACAAGAGGTTTTTGTATTTGTGCATCGAACCTGCAATGCAATTTTATATTGATTTTCAGAGGTTGGTGTGATGGGTAATCTTAGTTGCCAACTTGACATCCTCAGGAAGAGGAAGCTGCATTTGAGGTACAGCCTCTATCACATTAGCCTATGACCATGTCTGTGATGCATTTTCTTAACTTCTAACTGATGTGGGATTCCAGTCCATGGGGCTCCTACCATCCCTAGGAGTGTGTAAGGAAGGTAGCTAACCACGTGCCTGGGTGCAACCTGTATCCTCTCACATTTTCTGCTTGAGTTCCTGCCTTGCCTTCTCTTGGTGACGGACTGCAGTCTACAAACTAGATAACCTTTTCCTTCCCAGTTCACCTTCCGTGGTGGTGTTTACTGTATCAACAGAAGGCAAATGAGAATGGCTGGGCTGAAGAAGTATGAAAGCTGGATGCTTTGAGGCCTGTATCGTTTAACTTCTAGCCTCAAAACAGTGTGTGTTACATGGCCCCTTGGAGGTCACGTGGGAAGTTCTTCAGTAATGGAAGCCCAGGTTATTTGGAAAGAGAGTGCATGGCTCTAAGCGACAGACACCTGACCCCTGATCCCAAGCTTTCCTCATCTCCAATGTCTTTCCCACAACTCTAATATCAGCTGTGTCTGCCATTTCTTATTTGTGAATAACACTGCTGTAAACACCTATATAGCCGTTTTGTTTAACATATGTCTCCATTCCTCTTGGATATAAACCAAGGAGTGGAGTTAAGAGGGCATATGGCTCCTCTATTTTTAAACTTTTTGGGGATCTGCCAACTTGTTTTGCTAATCAGCTGCATCATTATGTGCTCCCACCAGCAGGACAGGAGGGTTCCAATGTCTCCAAACCCTCACCGGCACTTGTAATTACTGTCTCTGATTCTCACCCACCCTGGTGGGTAAGAGCTGCTACCTCACTACGGCTTTAAGTTGCCTTTCTTGGGTGGATAACAATGGGCTAAGTTGTCATGTACCTATTAGAGAGGATCTTAGAATGTGTCCTTTGTATGTAGAGACACAGTACAGTACAGTCTAGGGAAATGTCTATTCAAATCCTTCATCTGTTTTTAATTGTTTTTATTGAGTTGTAAGACTTCTTCATATATAGACTAGATAGTCCTCCCTTCCCAGACATATGACTTTTTCCCTTTCTGGGGCTGCATTTTCACTTTCTTGTGGCCATTATTCACAACACGAAGACATCCCCTTCTGCCAACACACAGTTGCCTTCCTTTGGTCGGTTTTGCTTCTAGAGTTCTGGCTAAGAGAGCATTGCCTCAACCAAGGCCACAAAGAGTACTTTAGCCTTCTTTAGATTTCTGGAACATTTTGAATTGAGTACGGTTTGTGTGTGTGTGTGTGTGTGTGTGTGTGTGTGTGCATGTGCCTGTATGCATGTTGTATGTGGTGTGTGTGTATGTGCATGCTCATATGTGTGTGTATATGTGTGTAGTGCTGTGTCCATTCATATTCTTTTGCATGTGGGCTTCCACTGTGCCCGTCCCTGCTCAGTGTCCCCCCTGCTCTCTGCTATCAGGAGATCTCACAAGGTGATGTTGGTGTGCTCTCTGCTGCCTTTACTGGATGCTGACAACATCCTTACAAAGACTCCAAGGCTATGGGAAGACACAGGAGGTGCCAGGTACACTGCCTTCCATCCAGCAGGGAGCAAGGAGAGCAGAGAAAAGGAGCTCCCTCTAGGTTAAGGACGCGCGCTCCTCTTCCATAAGCGCCTGTCTAGAATTTGGCCTCAAGGGCATGCTTAGTGGGAGCTAGGCTGAGGACACATAGCATTATTCTGAGTGGCTATGTGGTTATCTGAAAGGTGGGGTCTCTACAGAAGACAAAGCAAAGCAAAACTGGGGGGGGGGGGGGGTACCTGACTTCTGGCCTCAAGGGCAGTCTCAGGACTCAGTATGCTTCCAAGTTATTTTTCTCTCATATCACATTTATATCTATTTATTGACAGATAAAACTGAATGCTTGGCGTGTATAATATGAATTTGAAGCAAATATATATGGGTAAGATGAGCCAATTTACAAGTGCACTGTGTTTCTTTAATTCTCATGCTTGTGAAGCCCTTGTGTGAACTACTATAGGCTTTCTGGGACTGTGTTACTGCGCACCACCCTAGACCTCCTAAGCCTGCCTGACTGGGATTCTAGATCCATCAGTCCAAGTCTTCCCACACCCTCAGTTACCCAGTCGGGTTCTTACTTCAGTGACATTGCCTCTGGGATTGTACCTGTGTCACCGAATTCTTCTTCACCTTAGATTCTGGGAGTGGTTTGTCAGCCTGGGGGTGGGGGGAGCTGGCTGGGATGTTGTTTCTATTCCCACATTTCCATACCTGCAGTTTTTTGTTTTTTGTTTTTTTGTTTGTTTGTTTGTTTTTTGTTTTTTTGTTTTTTTTGTTTTTGTTTTTGTTTTTGTTTGTTTGTTTGTTTTTTTTTGAGCAAACCATTTGGATTCAGTGCAGAGAGCTGGAGTTCCAGACACCGAAGCAAATGAAACTCTCAAAGAGCTCCCTCCACGTTCAGGCATAGACTTGCTGCCTGAAATATATTGTTCTCTTACCACTCTTTTTTTTTTTCTTTTTAATTTTTTTTTCTTTTTCTCTTTCCACTTTCAAACAAAGATGTGAGCATTGTTTTCCAGAACAATTGCACTGTCCAGACTCAGGGACTCACAAAAGTGTCAATTCAACCCGTGTTGGCTTTCTCTCTCTCTCTCTCTCTCTCTCTCTCTCTCTCTCTCTCTCTCTCACACACACACACACACACACACACACACACACAACTAATTGTAATAAGTGGTTGCTGTGAAAACGAAGGCTTCCTCAGGCTGCCCTCCCAGTGACCCATACCCTGACCTGCCCAGACCACCTTCTGTCCAAAAGGGGGGACGTTTTGTTCCTAGCCCAGATAAAACTTGGGTTTACCCCTGGCGACCAGCAGGATTAATCAGCCACCAGTAGAACAGCAGACAGCAACACTAAAACCCACTCATAATAAGAAGGACTCACACCAGGCTACGCTCGACCCAGGTGCTCACCTCTTCTATCTTTTGCCCTGAGATGTGGAACATGCTTCTCCAGCACCACGTGAATTCTGGAAGAGAACTACTTGCTTGGGAGCTAAGAAGCAGGCTACATCAATATGCTATTCACCCAAGCTGGTTAGAAAGTACCAGGGCAGAGAGAGAATCTGCTGTGAGGTGCTCCTGGAGGATTACACTGCTGTCCCACGTGAGGCTTACGGGCTAACATGTAACCCAGAGCAAACGCTTTGCAGCACCGACTGGTTTAGAATGAACCCAAAGGCACTGATTTCTGCCTTTTAAACATAAATCTTTCCAAAGTGCAAAAATTAACATTAAACATGGCCCATGTGTAGATACAAAGGAAGTGAACAGCGAACTTTCTGAACCTTGGCAAGTTCTTGCTCCCGGGAAGAACCCTCCGGGGACACAGCGTTGTCGGGGAAGGACGTTATCAAATTTAACTTTCTGAGGCAAATTTCTTCTTTGTACTATTGGCAGAGAATCATTTTCTTTAGCAATCATTGTCAGCTTCAGTTGTTTGTTTGTTTTCATGATAGTTTGGTTCCAGGACAAAGCAGAAAGCAAAAAAATCATGGTTCAGACTGAGATAATTTACTATCAAATCTACTATGTATGATTCAAAGTGTATTCTTTCCAATTTGATTTCAAAATAAGCTTAGATCACTTCTGGTTGCTAAATACAGCGATTGCTGGTATTGTAGGGAAACCATGAAGAGGTAGCAAAGATAAGAGCGACCTTTATGACAGGGTGACAGAAGGGGAAATGAAGGCGGATACCACCCACCAGCAGTCCATTCTAAACGATCCGACACATTTGACTCAGCAATATTTGAGATGGAAGAGACCTGAAAAAACGTGTCTATACAGGAGAGGAAAACACATGAATTTAAATGAGATGACAAAGGAATTGTTATTAGGGAATAAAATAAAATCGATTTTTTTCCTGACCTGTGCTTTATAGGAAGTATTTCAAAGCCAGACCGGCTTTATTTCCCAATGCCTTCTGGAAGCTCTCCTTCAGGACACAAGACCAATGCTATTAATCTTGACTTAGTGAATGAATGTATTATATGGATTTCAGTCCAGACCTTCAAGCCTTAAAGAGCTCCGAAGAGCCCAGATAAAGAGACGGGGTTTTGCTTTGGCGATGCCACAGGGGTGAGACCATTTAATTCCCCTTTCATCTCTATGGGAGGCTCCAAAAGCCAACAGGTTTCCTTTCTGCTTCCCAGAGAGAAAGCTTCTGCAGCTTCGGTACCGCCGAGAGACTGGAGGTGGGTGACCCTCTCCATTCGTTACCTTGGAAGCCGTGCAGAGGCGGAAGTAAGCACAAGATAACAGGCTCAGAGCACATTCCTCGCTGCTGCGCGGAAACTGACCACCCTCCCAAATGGCCAGTTTGTTTTTTGATTTTCCACGGTCCAGCCCTGTGTTTAGCACAGAAAGACACTTTGGAAGCCACAACACTTGTCATCCTCTCAAATACACACAAGGACAAAGCAGGGAGCATGTTTGCTTTGTCCTGTCAGGCAAATTATGATCTAAGTTTTCTGTCAATACTACTTTGTGTGTGTCCGTGTGTTATTTAACGCACTAGCAACCTGTTTGTGGAGATTCTAAAATATAATTGAAATTTCTAGCTGAAGAGGGGGAAGGAGGGAGGGAGCGAAGGAGTAGGGACAGAGAGAGAGGGAGAGAGAGGGAGAGAGAAAGAGAGAGGAGGTGGATTAAATGTGTAAAGGACAGAGAGATGATGGCTCAATGGTTAAAGCACTTGTTGCTCTTGCATGGGAGCCAGCACCCACAGGGTGGCTCACAACCATCCATAGTTCCAGGAGACCCAATGACCTCTTCTGACCGCTGTAGATACTAGGTGTTCACATGGTATAAACATATACATACATGCAGGCAAATTTAAAGTAAAATGCTGAGGAAAATTAGAGCAGATTTTAGGCTAGAGGAAATAGCTTATGTCTCCACAGACCACTTAAGACCCAAGAGAGAAAGAAAAAGATACAAGGGGCTCAGGTAGCAAATAAGCAAGCTGGGTGGATTAGACCAATTCACAAAATGACTAGTAACAACCAGGCAATCTGTTACCCGGGATGACTCAAGGAGGTTATCTAGTTTGTTACATTTTTACAGTAAGTAATAAGACGGGGCGCCCATCAGTCTCTTTATCCAAAGATATCAATGGGGACAAAATGGGCATGCGAGTCAGGCAACACTTTGGTTGATTCCCTGTTCTCAAGACCCAGTCTTGGGATAGACTGAGGGAAATGGAACTTGAACATAAGGTGGGGGTGGGGGAGCGAGACCAAGTTGTAGAGACTGGAGTGCGTTTTCACAGCTTCCACCTGGTCCATAGGATCGGTAGCGCTTGTGGGAGAAAAGTTAGTAGAAATGAGGTGTATGGGGCAGGGGCAGAATGATCTTACATTTTCAGCCACAGAAAGAAAACTCAGGAGGCTGAAGGTAGAACCCGTGCGTGGCATACAAGAAGATACTGGGGTCAACCCTCAGTGTTGAAAAGTAAAACAAACCAGAAAGGAAAGGTTTCCAAAAAAAGTTTTAAAATCAGAAAAACAGGGCTGGCTGGCAAGATGGCACTTTTAAATCTGTTAAACACATACTACCTTATAAGCCAGGTAATATGAGGTTGATCTGCAGAACCCATGGTGGCGGGAAGAGCTGACTTCTGAAAGCTGCCCTCTGGCCTACCTACCTACCTACACACACACACACACACACACACACACAAATAAATGAGACCAAGCTATAGAATCATATAAAACAGGCAGCTAAATCTTTCAAGTAGTCTTCATATTATGGGTTAAAAACAAAAACAAAGTCATTTCAACCAAGACAGGAAAAACCAGCACTACTGCTCACTGATAGGATGTGGCATCTTCAAATACTTTTTTCCTCCAGTAAAGAAAATTGTCCAAGTCGTAGACCTCACATATGCTTGGGACGCCAAAATACACTGAATATACAACAATGCAAGGATTTAGCTTTTGTCTGACTCTGCTAATCTCTGAAAGACTTGTTTTTGATGTGAATTAATTGGATAGTCTAACATGTGCCTATCTACCCATCAAAGTATCTGTGAATCAAGTGACAACTGGCACAGGCACTTGGCTGCGCAACAGCAATGTGGCTCGGCCCCCCCCCCCCATACTAGATGGTCACACAGGAGTCGCCAGAAGGAGTCTGCCTTGTGAATTTCCACAATGAGCAAGGGACCCAGCCTCCCTCCTCTGACCTGAAGCTGAAAAGATTCTCCCCGAGCCTTTAAGATGAACTGGTCTGCCCAAGAGGTCTCTGAAGCATCTGCCCTTTGTGTTTACACGCTGGAAATATCTCCATTGTGATGCAAATCTTAATTTTCAATCAAAATTGTCTGGAAAAAAAAGTTTCTCTGGAAAGTGTTGGAGGAAGTAAGGCTAAATCTGATTTCTCTCTGTGTGGACTTCCTATTCAACCTTTAAGTAAATGCTATTAAACAATTAAACATGCAATGTCTTTCACAGCTGATGACAGAAGACTTTGCTTTGTCCGTTAGCAGTTTTAATTAACCACAGTGTGAGTCTCAAGTGGCGCTGGATGTATGAAGGATAAATGATCGTGGCTTGTTGGGAGTCCCAACGTAACAGGCAGCTAAGAGCATTTTAGCTTTGCCTGGCGTTCAGTGATGGAGTCCTAGCTGAGACCTTCCTCAACCTGGTCCTGTACTTAAGTCCAGAACTAGGATGTAACACCAAGGAAAGACATCACAGCTTGGATGCTTTCATGGTTGTATTTTATTTTAAAAACTGGACATTTGAAATATGGGATTTTTAAAAAACTCTACAGATAGTTCGGGGACCTTTAGACTTGGATACTTGGTTTAAGGAAGTCTTTTGCCTGGCGTTTCTATAAAGGTATGTGCACATGTATACGAGTGTGCACACACTCTAGCGCAAGTGCATGCAAGCCTGTGTCTCTGACTATACGCTTAGAGATGGAGTGTTTCCCCTGCCAAAATACACACACAGCACAGGATTAAATGGGCTGAAACCTACCAGCAAGTTCTTAACGCCCTCCCACAATCATTAGACCAAATCCACATCATTCTAGATTCATTTTCTCCTTTATTCATCCGTCCAACTAATTCCTCCCGCATTCACCAGGCTTATATCTTAATCTTTTCTGTTACATAGAGAATACATAATGAAAAGCTGCATTTTCTGGGTACATGCACACATTTGGAACGGATGAACCATACGTGAAGTGACATACAATGCTGAATGCTGGCTGAATGGTCTCCAGTACTAAAAACACTGCGAACCCAGGAACAAAAAGCAGACGAACAAGAGCCAGCGCTGGCCTGGCCTCTGCGAGGACACCAGGGGATTCGCTGGGGAAAACATGGGTATAATTTCACTGTTTTCACTCACGCAAGCTGTGGGAAAGGAGTCACCATCTGATGTTTGATTGTGTGGGATATGTTTTTGGCAGTGGCCCTGTATTCTGCATTGACAAAAAAAAAAAAAAAAAAAAAAAAAAAAAAAAAAAAAAAAAAAGTAAAAGAATAAAAGAAAGAAAGAGAAAAAGGGGGAGGGGAAGAGGAGGAGGCGGGGCAAGGACATAAAAAAGAAGCCAGCTACATTTGCTGTTTTCAATTTGCTGCTTTGGAGATAGACACAGCTGACAGTTCTGACCAGTGGCCACCTGAAAATTAGGGCCAGGACCTGGCTACTGTCCTCTCTGTGGTGTCCCCCACCCCCAAGTGCCTGGGCCTCCTTTTATGCCCGATGTTACCACAGGGGACTTTTATCCACTCTCCCCTGTTGCCTGGTTAACTTACAGCTGAGCTGTGGGGTTGATGTTTGCCTGATTTAATAAAGCCTTTTATCTGAGGTAGTGGTTGAGGAAGGAAGGTGGGGGACCTGGCAGCGCAGAGGGGAAGGGGCTCGGCTCTCACCAGCAGGCATTTCCTGGCACCAATGGAGACAAAAGGGGAGGGTGGCCAGAGGACTCCCAGGCAACACGTGCTGGACTGGCACTCAGCTGCCAGGTGGCTCCAGAGGGCAAGTCCCCAGATATAGGGGTTGGTCATGTGGTTTGTGGATAGAGGAGGTCAGTAGTGGTTAGCAGCGAAAGGTTCCAGAAAGAGCTAGGTTTTCCCTCACCCAGGAGTGTTAGATTTCACAAATAAACTTGCAGGATACTGGACTAAATATGTTTCATAAAAGCAATAAACTTTAAAACAATGAACTTGGAATCTGGATTTGCCCTGTATTTTATCAAGCGTGTTTCCACAGTGGGAGCGCCCCCTCTTCAACTGGGAAGGATCGACAGCCTCCCCAGTCTGTCTCAGGCCATTCTGAAGATGGTAGGGAAGTGGAAGGAAGCCACTTTCCAGAAAGGGGTGGCTGGGCCTTGCATGCCCAGCTTGCTAAGCAGACAGCTTTCTGATTTCCAACCCATGCAAGGAGACGTTGCTTGCAAGCTCAGACGACCCAGTGCTATCCTCGTCAATGATTTTATTTAGATCTTGCTTTTAAACCAGACTGAACTCCCTGAACTCCCACTGGATTTTTTTTTTTGGGAGGGGGACGAAATTTTTTATTAGAATACTTTAGGTTGTATTTGCAAACATTTAACGTAAGAGGGAAACAAAAACAGCTCTACTCAGTTCTTTCCAATTCCTAGGGGCAAAAACAACCAGAGAAAGATGAAGGGAGTCTTAGGCAGGCTGAGGTCTAAGACCACTGCCTTACTCAGCCCAAGCTAGCTCCCTGCCTCTAGCAGGTGTGTACCATTTATCCTGGCTCACACCAGAGATGCATTTATAACATGATAAATGGTTCCCAGACACCCCTTGGAGGCTGAATTATGACATAGTTGCTATCCAAAGAACTCTGGGTCTCCCACTCAAAAGCCTCAGAACACTTCTGGGACAAGGCCTTAGAGACATCTACAGAATGCTACTGGGTGGCAGCCTCATAGACTTCCATGGGAGACTGCCCATTGACAACCTGGGGGAGCATGACCTCCTGTGAAGCATGCTGGGAAAAGGCTTCACCAGCCTAAAACTGAGCCAACTGGGTAGTGTCAGCAACCTCCACAGGAGTCTGCTGTGGGGCTGCCTTATGGGACTTCATAGAAGCCAGCGTTTTCTAATTGTAAACAATGCTTAATGGAAGCTTAGAATGCCAAGGCTTGTCATGCCTGTGAGTACTGGGATGTTCCAGCCCTATCACATCCCTTATCAATACCAGCCTTCTTGGCTACTATGGCTTTGGGTCTGAATGGTTACTCTGTGTGCATGCACGCTATGTGTGTGTGTGTGTGTGTGTGTGTGTGTGTGTGTGTGTGTGTGTGTAGGTGAGTGTAGGTGTAGGAGAGTGTGTGTTATATGTAAATGTACATGTGAGAATGGTATGTGTGTATGTGCACATAGTAGGGTCAGAGTTAAATATATGGAATTTTCTTCAGTCCGTTTTAACCTTATTTTTTTAGATGGGGTCTTTCACTGAACCCAGAGCTCACCATTTTAGCCTCCCCATGCTAGGCTGCCTCCTCATGCTACCATACCCAGCTTTAGGTTCTCAGGACCTGGACTTGCTTTGTTTCTACTATCACACAGCAAATGTTTTACTGACTGAGCCATGTCCCCAGCCTTCTAAGGGCTACTTTTGATCACCTACACTTGTTTTCATGTTGCGGAAGCCCTTCTGGGCACAGGGATTTATCCATAAATATGCATATGTGAGTATGGTCCTGAGTTCCCTAGGAGTAGGCCTCTACAATGTGTCTCGTTTAGAGTAGTGAAGATTGGAAGTGTTTCTGCAAAGCATTCAAGGAGGTCAGTTCTCATGGTCAGAGAGCTCAGGAAGCCACTGTCCTCTATCCTTCATGGTGTGGTCACACTCAAACATAAGATCAGTGGTTTCTGCAGCAAACTGGCCCAAGCAATTAGGGGAAGAATAAAAGAGTGCTTTTCCTATATGGTGTCCTTTCCTGGAAGGCACATATTTATGCTGGCCAAGAAGAGGAGTGTGGGTTCCCCCACAAGGGGAGATTGCTCTGTTTTCAAGCACAGTGCAGGGCCATAATGGCCATTCATAATGACCACATTAGCATGGCACAGCAATAGACCTACAATAAATTAAGGCTGCATTGCAATTAGCACCAATGATCACAGCTGCCGCCATAAACGGCATATGCCCTAATTAAATAATTTGTCACTTGACTGTTAAACAAACAATTCAGCCTCTTTACATTACACTCTGCCATTTCCAGCACACCGCCATGGGCCATTAACCCAAAGGAGGAAACAGCTCATAGCCCATGCTCTTGGAGCCGCACCTACACAGCAGGATAAGGGGTGACAAGGAAGACTCAACTGGACCACAACTGTCTTCCGGCTGAGAGCATTCTCTTCGAGTATGAGCTCCAGCAGAATAAAGCAAATTCTGCCTCTCAGGCTTTGGAAAACAGCCTGTCCCAGGCTATCCTCTCCATACACCATTAGATAGGTCCCTGCCTGTCCCAGGTTATCCTCTCCTCCACACACCATTAGATAGGTCCCTGACAGAGAGAGTCTTATCTTCACCTACTTTTCTATCTTTGGCCACAAGTTTCTCTCCATTTTGAACAATTTATGTAGTTTTTCCTCTTTACATATATATTAAATGTACAATTTATATTTATAATCTAATATACAATATATAGTGATATATAATAGTGTTGAAAAATCCTGTCAGTAAAAAAATAAGCTCTGAAGGCCCTCCACTGGGCTGTGCCTCTATCAATAGGCTGGTCCACTCAAGAGACCCAGACAGTCTTGATCTAATCACCCCTAAAGACTACCCTCTGAACACTCTTGTGCTTGGATCAAGCCTTGAACACAGGAGCTACTTAAAGTCCACATCATAAAAGCTAGGTACAGAGTTCATCGTTATGGTAGTCAGGAAAGGGGGCTATCATTACCAACATGTTACAGACCAGGGCCTCTCCGCCTGCCGTGCACAGAAGCCAGTACCATGACATCAGGTGGCACTACCAGACAGCTAGTGTGAAACTGGCAGTATTACAAGTCACGGAGGACAGACCTCCCCCTCCATTATAATCAGTACCTTAGAAACCCAGAACCAGAACCAACAGGGCTGAGTCAAAAGAATGAGATCGGAGTCAGGAAGAGATGACATCCTCAAGTGCCTGGAAGGCCATCTTCTGTCACTAAGGCTTCAGCACAGGATGATGGTTATGACAAACTTTCCCCTAAATGATTCTGTATCTATCAGAGTGTGTGTGATACTTCATGGAGTAAGTGGATAGGTCATCCGTTAGTGAGTTCCCTACTTACTGGTGGTCATAGGAGTCCCTCTTTTTTTTCTCTATTAGAAGCAAGTATCTCAAAGATTTTACACACACACACACACACACACACACACACACACACACACACACACA
>JADRCD010165523.1:0-17805 GCA_019843815.1 Montemys delectorum | reverse complement strand
CCCTTCTCCATTCCTAGTCTTGTAATTAAACATTCTCCAGCAGAGGTGTCTGGTGTCAGCTGCAGGCTCCATCTCTCCAGGCTAGTATGAAGCTTGCCATTAACGCTGATTAAATGGCAGATTAATACAATACACTCACCACCCCCACTCTCAAGAGAATTTCTCAGTCGTGCAATTCCTCTGATGGCCTAATCTGCACTGTCATACAGGATGAGATTTCAGAGATCTGTTCCAACCCTGGCAATAAGAGATGCCGAGGCATGATCCTGTATCCAATAATGCCTTATGTGATGGTTTGTACATGCTCGGCCCGGGAAGCAGTACTGTAACAAGGAATCCTCTACTGGATTGAAAGTGGCCTTGTTGGAAAAGCTGTGTCTCTGTGGTGTGGGCTTTAAGACACTCATCCTAGCTGCCTGAAAGTCAGTGATCTGCTAGCAGATTTCAGATGAAGATGGAGAACTCTCAGCTCCTATTGGACTATGCCTGCCTAGATGCTGTCATGCTCCCATCTTGGTGATAATGGACTGAACATGTGAACTTGCAAGACAGCCCCAATTAAATGTTTTGCTTTATAAGACTTTTGGGAATGTCCTGTAAGTGCTGCACAGACCTAAAAATGGCAAATCATGCATAAATATGAAATGAATCAAAATAAAGACAAAAGTGATGTTGGAAAAAAATCCATGGGAGAAAACTCAAAGAGCATATGGACCTGGATTTTTTCTCAGCTTTTAAAATTATCTCACAACTGAACAGTTAACTGTACACTATGGTAGTGTTAAAACTCCAAAAAGAGCCAAATGCATTCTTAATCACAAAAAGCCTCCTCATGATCAAGAAGAACAACAAAACAACCATCCAAAAAAAAAAGCCTATTCTTAGAAAGGTCTTGGAATTTTTTACTTCTACTAGAAGTTACCACTGATAGTAAATTTGAAGAAAAGCAGAAGCATACAGTTCTTTGTTTTGTGACTTTTATATTTCCTTAGAGAATGTTCTTATTTAATGAGATATTATAGAAATACTGATGTATTTCCCATTAATTTGGTCAACATTATCATCCACAGCATTTTAGTCGTAGCTAAATATTTGCCAACAAGGATAACTTAAGAAATAATTTTCATACTGCAGTGGTGGCACAAGCTTTTAATCCCAGCACTTGGAAGGCAGAGGAAGGTAGATTTGTCAATTCGAGGCCAGCCTGGTCTACAGAGTGATTTCCAGGACAGCCAGGGCTACACAGAGAAACTCTGTCAAAAAACTAAAAGAAGGAAAGAAGTTTCACAGCGGGCTGGCTGGACATCCTTTGGAGCTGGGATGCCTGGACTCTGTCCTGAGGAAGCCAGGCTGCGCTGGCCTGCAGGGAGAGGAGGATTGGATGTACAGGCAGCCATGCTTGCCCTATTGCTGACTGATGGCTCTACCCTGGCTTATCCTGCCTGGCCGCAGGTGCCCTGGATGAGGCCACTGCATGTGTTCTGGACTCTGAGTGTCCCCTTGGTCGCCCAGCGCCCTCCCACCAGCTGCAGCCTTTCCTTGCCTGGGTCCAGGTTCCTGGTGCGCTCCTCCCCCAGGATGCATCTCTGTACCTCAGGACTGGACACTGGGCCCTTGGCCCTGGATGGATCTGCCTGGAAGAGGAAGACAAGCCAGAGCATTGAGCCCCTGAGCATGGTGCCTCGCATAGTGGGAGCTTCTGTGCAGTAGGCTCTCGTTCTTCTAATCCATGGATAAAGTGGGAAAATGTGTGACAACTTCAAATACAGATGCCAGGCTCTTTTTACTTTTCTATTTATTTGCTGGATGTTGGAATTGAGTGTAAACAAATAGACTTATGGAATGATTGGCACAAAGACAGACTCTGAGCAAAATTATGAAAAATACTTAAATTGGAGGTCCTTAAATGTTTGCTATAGTCATGCAGTGGCTTTTACATCAAAAGACCAGCAGGAATTCAGCCTATGTTAGTACTTTTATAAATGTGACACAAATCAATGTACGTTCTTTTTTATTTCCTTACCTGAATCAGTGCTCTTTGGTTGGTAATATTTTTTTTTTAATAATCCTAGGTTTAATTTAAATCTAGCTATTTAAGCACTTTTAAGAAGAAACCCATAAGCAAATTTTCCTACACAAACCAGTACAAAGTTCAACAGAGTTTATTTCTTTATTTTTTTATTGTTTTTTTTTTTTTTGTGGGGGTGAATCAGGGTTTCTATGTATATCCCTGTCTGTTGCGTAACACACTCTGTAGACTAGGATGGCCTTCACCTCAGAAATCTGCCTGCCTCTGCCTCCCAAGTCCTGGGATTAAAGGTATGTGCCACCACTGCCTGGCTCATCCATATTTATTTTCTTTTTTAGATATTTTCTTTATTTACATGTCAATTTCTCCTTTCCCAGGTTCCCCTCCAAAAAACAAACAAACAAAAACAACAAGAACAAACCCCTTTTGCTTCCCCCTTCCCCATGCCTGCCACCCCACCCTCTCCCACTTATTGGCCCTGGCATTCCCTTACACTGGGGCACAAAACCTTCACAAGGCCGAGGTCCTTTCCTCCTATTGATGATCAAATTTTCGATCCTCTACTATACACATGCTGTCAGAACAATCAGTCCCACCATGTATAGTCCTTGATTGGTGGTTGGGTCCCTGGGAGCTCTGAGGGTACTAGTTAGTAATTGTTGTTCATCCTTTTCTTATATATTTAATTTGAGTTTTTTTTTTAAACTTTGTAAACCACATCTAGGAGACACGGCACTTGTACATTTTATGTGTGGTTTTAGTTTCTCTGGATGATCTTGCTTGGGAGGGCAGAAAAGATATCTGGTAATCTTGGCCACTTGGTTACATTAAATAAATGATTGCCAGTGGCTCAGATGACAAGTGACAAGGCAGAACTCTTCAATACATTACAAAGTTCCTATGCCTAAGACAAAATCTTGAATACATTATTGAATTCTAATTTCCTAATGGCTAGCAGACTGACAGCTGCACATTTCACATGCTTTGGGGTATTTTATTTATTTCTTTTTATTTTTGTTTTCATTGATGGTTTATTTGGCAATGTTTACTTTGTAAACTCCTCATCTGAAGCACACATTTAATTATATTACTGGGTGCTCCATTTGAGGGATTCATTACTTTTATTACCCAGAAGCTGTAGAAACCAAGGACGCCAACATCAGACTATCACCTGAAGCACAACTTCAGGGATTATGGCCTTACAGAACTTGTTACTGAACAGGGACCATCCTGAAGGTCCAAAGTGCTCTAAAACATTTTCTAGACAAGCCTGGCTAGCCTTTATTGATGTTGTAGTTTCATTGATGTTACTTTTTTTTAATAATCCCAGGTTTAATTTAAATCTAGTTATTTAAGCACTTTTAATTGTTTAATAATTTAATTATTGTTTTGGTTTTTTTTCTACCTCTGATTGTCTAAAAGAGATCATACATTGTGATGAGAGTCACACTAACCCCTGTAGTTGGTTGAAGCCTCACTAAATCTCAGAGCCTTCTTTAGTGAGGACGGCATGCCTAGATGATGCAGAGCTGGACGAGGTCAAATGCTCATGTCATCCTCTGACATGATAGCAGTCATCCATGACCCAGAGTCAAAGGATGCTCAGTGCTAGCACTCCTAGGTTTAAGCAGACACCAGCTGCAAAGCATGAGGGACCTGAAGACAGAGGCATTTGCCCAGGCTGACAGCAGTAGTCTTTTAGAAGATTAAATTGACCTGGGAGTACACTACAGACTGTGAGGGGAAGGCAGAGGCCTAGTACAGAGAGTCTGACAGTTCCTCAGGCAAGCAGGTTTTCCCACTGATAGAAGTTCTTTGGATCTGTGGTCTAGGCAGCGTAAGGAGAGCAATGAGAGTCACTGTCTTGTGAATTTGCTGCTGAGACAATTGCCTTTTCTGATGAAGGAACCCAGTGGAGTTGGCCCAGTGTCAGGAAGGGATAGCCATTGCTGTAGTTCCTTCCTTCTGAAGAACATTCTCCTCCTCTCTTCAGCCCACACAGATTACTCTGTTCCACCTTGCTCCCTGGACACTGACAGGACAGGGATCTGGCCCTACTTTCTTGTTATGTGTACCCAAGATCACTTTTTAATGGCCCAGGTGGTCTAGTTCAGCCTTGGAACACACAATAATCTAGCCTGGTATGGTAACACTTGCCTGTAATACCATGAGTGGCAGAGACTGACAGAGTGCTGTGAGATCAGGTCTGAGTCACTTATTTGGAAGCAAGTCATAGATAAGCTTACATTGGTTCTATAAAATCCTTCTCACAAAAAAAAAAAAACATGATGGAGAAGGAAGGGAGCATTGCCTGGAGGGGAGAGGAGAGGAGACCATGGAGAAAACAGTCAAAGACATACTTGAACAGAAAGTCTCCAAAACCTAAACGATGTGCATATTTTCATGGTATTATTTATTCATATCCATCTTATCATAGCCATACCCTCCCACTCCTATTCCCACAGTTCCCTATTCCTTTTGTCGCCAGAGAAAGGGACCCTCCTTTATCCCCCAGTACCCACCCACCCTGGTACATCAATTTGCATGAGGAATAAGTGCATCTTCTACCACTGAGGCCAGACCAAGCAGCCCAGCTAGAGGAATGAGAACCAAAGGAACATAATAGAGTCTAAGTCACAGACCGCCCCCACTCAACTGCCTGGGGACCCACATCCAGACGGAGCGACACATCTGCTACATATATGTAGGAGCCCTATTTCCAGGCCTTGCATGGAGTTTGGTTGGTGGTTTAGGCCCTGTGAGCCCTCATGGGCCCAGATCACTTGAATTTGTAGGTTAACTTGTGGTTTCCTAACCCTTCTGGCTCCCACAACTCTTTCCCCAAAAGTTCCACAAAACTCTCTGACCACAGCCTAATGTTTGGATGTGGGTTTCTACATTATTACATTTAAAGACTGCTGGAGACACAATCTAATGAGAGGGACTGCCAGCAGCATGTCAGAATGGAAAACATCTCGGAAGGATGCAGCAGCTCCTTGAAAGAAACGATTGTGTCTGGTGCCCTGAGAAACAAGAATCATATTCCTCCAGGGCGATCACCATCTGAAATAAGAAACCGCCTTCAGTAAGCTGTGATAGATAGTCAGGCAGTGGTGGTGCACACCTTTAATCCCAGCACTTGGGAGGCAGAGGCAGGTGGACTTCCTATTTCTTTCTTCTTCTGCTCTGGTGTACTGGGTAAAACTAGACGTTCCTTGATGTAATGATCCTCAAAAATTAAAAATTGAGGTACAGGGTCTCAGGACAGTACAGTCTTAATGTCCCAGGTGTATGTTCTGTGTTCTCTTTTGGAAACAATGTAATAACTGCTCAGTTGTAGTTCCAGATTAATGCATGCTTTGCAAAGAAAATTTGAAGAAATTATTAAAAAGTAAAATAGAGTCAACATCAGGACACTAGAAAGGGAAAAGGTAATGCCCTTAGGAAATAAGTTTGCATGACATTTGAGAGTGATTTCTGAATAAGAATGTATAGAATACTTAAAATCTTATACCAGTAAAACTACGTCAACCACGGGGACTCTTACAGGAGTCATTATAGGCAATGTACTGAGTATGTGAACGCAGAGGAAACTAAGACTAGGAGATGCCCAGACACATCAGATAGTAGTAACTCCACTTGATGATGATGCCGAGTTGTGTTAAACTATAATTAAACATTTAGGTGGCAGTATTTATCTCTTTGTTGTAAGCTCATAGGTGAATTACTTAACTACAATTTATATTATACAATTTTAGTGCAGATAATTCTTATCAGGGCTTCCAGAAAGAAACTCTATTTGTATGCAACACTAACCCTTTAACTGCTAAGGTATGTTCCAGTTTGCTGTGTCTTGTTTTCGCTGCGTTTCAGTGCTAATAAAGTATGTTTGGTGTTCTTGTAAAAATAATCAAAACAAAACTAAACAAAAACAAACTAACAAAAAAATAATAAGTATCATGCAACATTTGAGAGTGGTCTCTGAATAAGATAGTATAGAGAACTCAAAATCTTATACCAGTAAAGCTAAGTCAAAACACTGGGACTGTTGGGAGAGTTTTTGTGTAATGTACAGAGGCAGAAAGCTGGTGGAACCACTCAGTTAAGGGTTAAGCACCTCTGAACTATTCAGTGCTTTGGTGGAGGATTTCCCATCAGAGCCCTCCCTGCAAAGCAGAGGCCAGACCCCTGATACAAACCAGCTACTCAAATGGATACAATGTTTTCCTTTGTAAAGAAAAGGAGGAGTGCATTCAGACAGGATCTGGGGAAGGCTCTATCTCATTTTCACAGCCACTGCCATTGCAAGATTTTAACTTAGCCCCAGGCCCACTGTCTCATGCCAGTATTCTCTGCATTGCCCACTTTTTGGAAGTACATACTACCAGTTGTGAGCTCTGCAGTATGATTTGCCCCTGTTATATGGTGTTGCTGCTCCCAAAGCTAGCTTCTCTGATGCAAAGACAATCTTTAAATCACATTATACACTGTTTCAGCTCTGAAACACAATGGGTGCTTCTAGTTGTTGACTGGGAAGGCTTAACTTAGAAAGCCCCCAAGGAGACATGACAACACTTGCCTTGATAGGCTATTACACCTGAAGCTGCCTTTGTACCCTGTCTTCAAGGCTGACCACATGGTGTAGTTCAGTGCCACTAACCAGCAGCAAGGAAATACTGCATAACTTGATTATTTGATTGCTTGAATTTGGTTTGGTTTTCTTTGCTTTTGGGTTTAGGCTTTTTTGTTCCATTGGTTTGAGGCTTTGATAATTATTTTCTCTTATTTTTTGTTCTGGTCATTATTTTGATGTTTTCTACAGCTATATGCACTGTATATACTGATCCTGATGAGTAGAAGTTTAAGGCCCTATTGAGTGAAGTGGCTACATTTTAATGAATTAAAAAAAATTTTCCAAGCCTTCATACATAAGCCCAGAGGTTTGAACCAGGTATGGTGTCACACACCTGTAACCTCAGAATTCATAGACAGAGGTGGTTCTCTGTAAGCTCCAGGCACCATGGACTACATGGTGAATTCCCAGCCAGCATGGATGTCATGGCCTACTCTGTGGATAAGCATTCATGATGAAAACATATCTATTCTGTATCCTTTAGGTTATATACTTATGGCTTCCAGGCTAGTGTTTTATGGGATTCCTGTGCATCTTTGTTTTTTATTCCTCTTCTTTGCTGTAGAGAAGGGGTTTCTGAGGTCCTCACCTCAGCTGAAATGCTGTTTGTAATTCCTGTCTTCTGGGAAGGAGACTCATTTTGGTTTGAGGATATGACCAGTGATAGATTGACTGTGTACTAAGTCAGTGGCCACATACCTATTCCTAAATGATCCATATTAATTAGATACAGAGTTTAAATGAAATAATAACAATAAGGATTAGTTATAATCATAAATAAATAAATGAGTAAATAGACCAATAATTGTCATAATGGTCTCTCTTTGCAAGTCATTGAATGAGTAGGTGGGTGGTTGTGATGGGCAGATACAATTAAAATACATTGTATATTTATAGAAACTATTTTGTTCCTTTAAAGAACACATTCCTAACTATTAAACACCATCTTCTTCCAAAGTCAGCGGAGGCTAACTTTCAGCTCTCTGTCTGCCTAGATCTTTTCACTATGAAAATTCCTGCCTAATTCTACACTTTTATTTGGCTTTTGGATTAGCACAGTAACTGTGATACTTGCCTATGCTTTAGAAGGAATTAGCACAGTTAATCTCTTCAGGTATGGCACACCATTTGGGGTGATTTAAATATTTTGGATGATTTACACATCATTAGAAGAAGGAAGTCATAGTAGTTGTATTTATATTTTTGAAGAACTGACAAAGTAATTCAGAAAGTAGGTAAGGCATTCCTTTTGTCTTATAGAAATGTACCATTATTCTATGATGCCACATCCTTGCCAACACTTGGAATTTCTGTATGTAAAAGTATAGCCAGTTCAATGTGAATTGAATTGTTTCCATTGGCATGAAATGGCAACACTTCTCAGGTTTACTTAGAAGTTTACTGAAAGTTGATGTTGAACTTTATTTCTTGTGCTTTGTTTGTTATGTGTATACCTTCTTTAGAAAAAAACAAAAGGAAATTTAAGACCTGTTATAATTTAAGCATGAGATTCAAACATTTAAGTGCTTAGGTTTACCTATTTAATAATTATTTTCCTAAGGGAAATTTGAATAAACTTAAAACAACTTATCAAATAAAATATTTATAGTTTGCACATATTTGATGTAATCATTAGACTCCACTTTAACAATGTAAAACAAACACAATTTATTAAAACCAACATTTAAAATAAACACAACACTGAAATAATCAGAAAGAACAAAAAGGCTATTTCTCAGGGAAGGCAAAGGCTGGCTGTGGGGCTGGAACTGCTGCTGGACTGGAATCAGGGGCTGATCCTGAGGGGCAGGAGCAGCAGGTCAGATATAGGAGAGACTCAAATTGATGACCCGAGGAGACAGAGCCATTCTCTAAACAGGGAGGCCCACTGCAGCAAGCTGGAGGTAACTGAGAGATACACTGTATCTACAGACATGCTGAGACACGGGTTCCACAGCTGCTCTCAGGTGTGCTGGGTGGACTGCGGCTGCCACATGTGTCTGCAGCTCTGCATGCATCCCAGAACGTTCTGGTGGATTTTGTGCTCTCCAGCTCTGCTACACAAGTTGGTTCTAGTTCAAGAATGGCTGATTTCCCTGCATGTTCACACCCACTGAATCTCTATATCTGAGGATGAGTGTCTCCCCAGATCTGAGTCTTCCTCATCCTTGGCCTGTGAATCCTTGGCCTGTTCTTCCGGCATCTGTGTAAGGATCCTATTGACATGGACAATAAGATCTGAGTGTGGCATGTACACACTCAAGTAGGCCTACAGATATTTCAGAGGGAACAGGTCTGTGGGCTCACAAAAGTCCTCAGGGTTCTTCACCATCCATGTTTCCAGGAAGCTACAGAGGGTACTCTTTACTTGTTCATCCTCTTCAGAATAAGGCCCGAAGTATGCATACCTAGAGAAGATCACACAGAATGTCACCTGTAAAGTTCCATGGCCCCCACCTAATACTGGCAGTTCTGGGTGCTCTCAGAATCATTAGTTCACCTATACACAGTAGGTGCTTTCAGTATATCTGTGCAAAGTTTGAACACATGCATCTCTATTAGGACATCTCCGTGGTCACATGGTCTCCAGGATTATATTTCATGCATCTCTACTTTGGCCACATGTCTCTTGGGTACTTCAATAACATCTGAACCTACTTTACATATGAGATAAGTATATTTAGCTAGGTCTCAGATAAACCGAGTGAATGATAAAGTCCTTTTCAAGGAAGAGGGGACACTACATCAGTTTTAGGGTCTCTGCTCTGGATAGTCCATTCTCTTGGACACATCCAGCCTGGAAGAAGAAATTTCTTACTTCATACTACTGTGTTCTGACAGTTATGTAGCCAATAGAAATTTGGGGAGAGGAAGAGAGAGAAATTGAGACAGAGACAGACAGAGAGAGAGAGAGAGAGAGAGAGAGAGAGAGAGAGAGAGAGAGAGAGAGAGCCCCAAACCATCAAGAGGACCTGAGAACTCTGGCCTTGGAGACGCCCACTCACCTCAGGAACAGCAGGCCAGTTCCTGTAGGGGTGGCAATTCTTCGGTATGTGGGCAGAAAGACAGGGACAAAGAAGGGGTCCCCTTCCTGCAGAGAAGTCACCAGGGTGTTGACCAGCTTCACCACAGTCTCTGCGCTGATGTCTGACTCTCTCCAGGGCTCCCTCGGATCCTGTGGGGCAGAAGCTTTCTCACCCTGAGGAAAGACCAAGTTCAAGGTTCCAAAGCGGCCATGTCTGCCACATTCTATTGTGTTCTTCTCATTCCAAGGTTTCCTGAATTATCACTGTGCCAAACGCAGAGGAAAACTCGAGTGGTTACCTAGCCTCTGCTGTCCTGGTCTTGGCTGCCATTGGTTAAGATTTCTCCCTTTTGAGAAAATGGCCACAGGCACTGAAGTCAAGAGTGAACCCTGAGCCTCCAGACACCACCATGGCCTTCCCTGCTGTCTTCCCTGAGGCCTGATCCTCAAGGAGTCTGAAGACAACAAGAGAACATCCTGCCCTCTCTAGTGTCTCTGACAAGTGAGCCTGCAGGCCTTGCTCTAGACATTGGGTTGCCTGGATACTAAGGTTCTTCATTGTTAGGTCATTGTCAAGAGGGGGGTTCCATTACTGTCCCTCTTCAACAGGACTTTCTTAAAGGACTCAGTGAACCACCTCCCACTTCCCAGGTACAGAAATCCACACAGGTATACAAGTGTTTCCACATCGACTGCTCCCAGAGATTTCTGGATATAGGCCGTCCATCAGCTTTGCAAACCGAGTCCCTTCTGTTGAACTGCATCTGAACCCTAGTCATGATCTCATCCCTGATGAGCCCAATCTACCATAAACCCTGGCTCTGTTTAACACTTGCTTTTATGTGACCTTATACGGGTTTTGTCTGGAAAGAGAACACATGCATACCTGTGACAGTCACCAGCCCCACCATGTCAGTGTTGCTAATTAAGAGTTGTCTGTCCCAGAATCAGTTTCCATTGCCATGATCAAAATTCCAGGTCTTAGGCTCAGATATTTCCAGTTCTTTCTAAACATCTGAACTGTAAACATCTGGTTCAGCCACACCCACCAGTTTAAAAAATGGAACCTGGCACCCTAGGCCTCTTTGAGAGGGGAATATCCTCCATTGCTTCTTCTTTAAATTCCTGGTCTGTGACTTGTCACATGCAAGAAAACTTTCTCTTCCCTTAGTAGCATACAGTCCTAGTTCTTGTCACGGCAACCAAATGGAACTGGAAAATCGAACACTCCACCTTCTCAGGGCCCATCCTGTGTTTTGTGTCAGTCAACACCTTCTCCATTTGCTCATCTCCTTCACAGCCTGGGTATCCCATCTCTTCTTTTCTCTTATTTTTAAGGCAGGGATTCTCAATCCTTGGTTCCTATTTTTACATGAATTCCCAGAGGACATAGCTAGTATTTACAGGAGAGAGGCTTTATAACTCCTCCTCCCCAGGAGATTCCTATGTGACACCACTGTAAACACAAGGAGTAAAGCACCCTGGTGATCAATGTGGGCCAGTATGGAATCAATGCTATCATAACCTACAAACTGTGCATCAGAAAAATCCTCAGACCCCATCAAAGGTTCCAGGGCCTCAAGGCCTGAACAAAACACTGACAACTACACTTACACACACAATCACAATAAGAATGTCAAATAAATCCAGGGAGTTGCTATAGTCTTGGAATATAATAAACAAAATCAGAGTAAAGCAGTGATGTCCTGCAGGCATTGCATTCACACACCGAGAGGCAGCAAGCATGATAAGGTCCTTCCAGCTGTCCACAGAACGAATCAGACTCCAAGCAACTCAGTGTCAAGTACAAAAGTATGACCACAAACACAAAGCCCCTAGCTTATCCAGCAATTCAACACCTCTCAGAGCTTAAAATGAGTGATGTGAGAGGACATACTCCATTCATGGGGGGAAATGTGTGTTAACAGAGAGGGCACAGGACAATCAACATGGTTCTGGGCATAATTACTGCCTGTAGTTCAAATTGTTATACATGCAAAGGTTCAGGATTCAACACAGTTCACCCCTCTCAAAACTGATCTTCCTGATACCAAACTTCAGTTCTTCTACTTTACTCATATTCTTCATCTGATTAGTGAGGTTGGAATTTTCAGATGATGTTTTCCTAGCAGACCCAGAAGATTGATAAAAACAAACGAATTGGCATAGGTGATGGCCCAGGGACAGGGCAGACCATTTTCAGTCCCCAAAAGAGTGTTGAGGACAAGAAAAGCTAGTGACAGGATGAATCCCTGAAAGAGCTGACAAGGTATCTGAGAGCTGGTCTCCTAAGCTCTGTCCCTCTTCCCAACCACCATAGTCACATACAGTCCGCACACCTTATTACAGTCTCCCGGACCCTGAAATGGGTAAGCTGCCTCAGACATAAAGATTTGGGGAGCATTGTCAGCCCATAGCAGATGAGATGCAGGTAAATACTGAAGTTCACAGTGCTTCCTTCTATGTTCTTTTCATCAGAGACTCATGTAACCTACAGTGATCTAGAGGATGAAGTGCTCCAAGTCCCTCCCATGAGGGGACACCTTATTATTCTCATAACGCCCCCTCCTGGCATTCTTTGCCACTCAAAATGAGATTAAACAGCTCCCAGTAAAGGAGCTGCAGGCTTGTCAATTCCTGGGTCTCTGTCAAGGTTATTAAGAATTTCTTGACTCTTAATCTGCCATTGAGAAATCCAAGGCTCCAGTTTGTAAGGCCTACTCCTCAAAGTCCCTGCTCAAGCCAACCTCTTACAGGAAGTTCCCAAACTCTTCCCAGGACTCACTGTGCCTTCTCCAGAATGATTTCATTCTTCCTTATTCACAAGAAAGATTTCCATCTTCCCTTTGCCTTCATCTGGTCTCTCCTTGATCACCATTCCCCTTCCAAAATAGCCTGAGCAGTTCAGAAAACATTCCTGTTTGTGAACCCAAAAGGTACTGAAGGAATATCCCTCAGGCAGTTGTTGTCATGACAACCCAGGTGACATCACAGAAGATTCTAGTTCTCTCCTAGATACAAGAGATTGTCTGAGGAAGGCCCTACTGATGATGTCACTGGGAACTGCCATGACCTACCTGCAACTAGTTCTTCCCAAATTGATCAATTTATGGAGTGCCTTTCCTGGAGCCTCTCATGTGACCTGTGGAATAAATACACTTTGTCAACATTTCCTTCCAGAGCCAGAGATTTCTCTCTACGTCATTAGCAGTCAAGTGTTTTTGATAGGGAGTGTTGGTTAGGAACCTGAATGCATAAGAAAATTCTGTTAACACCCAAATCTGTAGGGACCTTGGATATGGGAGATTTTTCAATAGTAAAAGTATCACCTGAGTGAATTCCTGTGACATAGAGTTCATTTCCCTAGGCTTACCCTGTTTCACTGAGGCCAATATCATTCTCCTATACCTTTAGTTGTTTAAAACCTACATTGTATTTTCTTACTGTTAATTCTTTGATAGTAGGCATTGTTTCCATATACATATCCATGTGGTTCACACAATCTCTGTTTCACAATCTTATCTTTTGCAAATAAAACTCCCTTATCTTTGGAATATAGGGGTTCAAGAACAGGGCAAATATAAAATGGTAAACTTTCTGTCCCATCTTCAAATTATTAATTTGCACATACTCCATTTCTCAAATACAACCAGGAAATACAATTGGGAAACCTGCTTTTGGTGTCTTGGTAAGGAATGTCCAAGAGTCTCTCAAAAACATTGAGACTATTGATGTTTGTGATCCTAGGGTGCTTGGGGTTCGGGAAGCTGGCCTTGAGCAAGAGTCAGTTGAGGAAAATCCAAACCTTGGAAATTTCATCCTCAGATTGGCAGCAATAGCGTACATTTTAAACTTTCAGAGGGATTATCTAAAAAGGTGTGATTGTAAATCTTTCTGCAGAAGGGCATTTCAAAGAATTCTAATGGTTCAACTGTGTACTTCCCTTTATTTCACAAAGTTGTACAGTTGGACCAGGTCATTATTGGAATTAACTGTTTAGGGACAATAACAGCTTTTCTCATGTTTCAAGCTGAGAACGTAAGAAATGTCAGTATTTGCAACTAATATAAAAAGTGCAGACTTGAGAATGAGCAAGCTTTAAGTGCATTAAGCTAAACAGCTATTTCAGAGCCAAGGAAGCACTGCCATATCCCGCTCAGGGCAGCTTTGTGTAGCACATGTCACCTGTAACAGAGCTGCAACCATCACGAGGTCCAAACTGCTCTAAAAGGTTTTCTACACATGGCTGGCTAACTGATGTTGACGTTGTTGTATCCTTGTTGTTTCCTTGTGACTGTTGTTTTGTTTTATGGTCTACCTCTGATTGCCTAAAAGCGACCATACATTGCTATGAAAGTCACACTAATCCCTGTAGCTGGTTGAAGCCTCACTAGATCTCAGAGCCTGCTTTAGTGAGGATGAGTTGCCTGGACGATGCACAGCTGCTCCAAGTCTCCTGCACTGCCTTATGCTCATATCATCCTCTGACATAATAGCGGTTATCCATGACCTGGAGTCAAAGGATGCTCAGTGCTAGCACTCCAGTGTTTAAGCAGACAACACTTGTGACGTACAAGGGAATTGAAGATGGAGGTATTTTCACAGTAGGCTTATAAAAGATTAAATTGACCTGGGAGTAGACAAGGGACTGTGTGTGGAAGGCAGAGACCTAGTACAGAGTGTCTGACAGTTCCTCTGGCAAGATGTTTTCAGCCACTGGTAGAAGATCTTTTGTTCTGTGGTCAAGGCAGCTTAGGAGAAAAGTGAAAGTCACTGTCTTGTCAATTTTCTCCTGAGATGATGTTTCTCACTGGCCTTGACCCAGGGTCAGGAAGAAACAGCCATGGCTGTAGTGCATTTCTTCTGAAGAACATTCCCTTTCCCTCTTCAGCCCACATAGATTACTAGTGTTGCACCTTGCTCCCTGGACCCTGACATGACAGACATCTGGTCTGCCTTTCTTGTTATGTGTAACCCAAGATCACTTTTTAATGACCCAGGTGGTCTACTTCAATCTTGCAAGACACAATAATCTAGCCCAGTATGGTGACACTTGGCTTTAATACCATGAGAGGCAGAGACAGACAGAATTCTGTGAGATCAATGCCTTGTAAACAGTTGGTGAGGCTATGGTTTTATATTCAGGATCAAGTCAACTGAGTTCCTGAGGTTGGGAGATATTAGGTTTTCCCATTAAGGAGACTTTGTACTCATAGGAAGGGATGATGCAAATATTTACAGATAAAGTGTGAAACCCAGGCCTTCATTCAGCTCCAAGGGAAGTGCATCCAGGAGACGAATGAATAATCTGTTTTGTGGATTCTGACTAGCCTAGCAGAAGACTCCTAAACATATTTATTATAAGGAAATCCTCACACCAGTTCATGTACAGTAAGATGCACAGCCCAAATTTGTATATGTGCTGTAGGTATATAGCTCAGCAGGTAAAGGTACTTGCTGCTGTGAGTGATGATGACCTGAGTAAGCTTCAAAGGGCAGACGTAGAATGAAATATCACCTCAAGGATGCCTCCTGACCACTCTCTTCACACACGGTAACATGAACTTGTCCATATTCTCATATAAGATTAAAATTAAACTTATATGAAAGTTCTCTATGCCATCAGAATTTCCAATCATTTTTAAATAAAGTGTGTGGATGAGTTTATGGCAACATGTATTTCCATGTGTCATGTGGGTACATGGTACAAGGAGACACAGAAGAAGGCGTCATATCTCCTGAAACTGGAATTACTGACATCTTACACCATACTTGATATCCCAGCACTTCTGAGAAGTCAGAATCATGAGTTCAGGAACATCCTGGGCTATAACAAGAATTTCAGGTCACCTTCATTCCTTTAAGACCTCCATTGAGATTCCATCTCTTGCCATGTATTGTATTGCTAAATTCTGTTCCTGGGAAGGTCAAGGTCTATGAGTAAATTCTCTCATTTGAAAGTTTTTGTTGTGAAAATAATTTTCCTTAATTTAAAACCACTGTGTAAATAAAATTGTCTACAGCCAATTACTGCAGGGATTAGTCATAGATGAGATATGAGTTACCTGGTTGTGGTTAGAAAATCTAGAGTGAAAAAGGGAAACCAGAAGAAAAAGAGGAGAAGGTACCATGACAGGAGAGGTACCATGAGCACATGTCCAAGAGAAACCGAAAGTATTTGGGGTACACCACTGGGGAGATGGCCAGACTAGCAGTTAGAAAAGTAGATTAGGGGTCACCCCTCCCACAGTAATGGTCAAAACCAAATAAAATACCCATAGCTTGAGTCATTTCTTTGGAAGCAAGTCAGAGATAGGTTTAAATTGGTTCTACTAAGTCTTTGTCTCTAAAAAGAAGGTGATGTGGAGGAGAGGAGCATTGAATGGAGAGGAGAGGAGAGAAGACCATGGAGAGAAATAGTCAAAGACATATTTGAAAAGAGAGTTTCCAAAGCCAAAGGATGTGCACATTTTCATTGAATCATGTATCTATTTCCATCTGATCACAGCCCCCTCCCTCCTCCCTTCCCAGTCCCTCTCACCCTCCTACTCCTTCTTCTCCATTTCCCTATCCCATTCACCCTAGAGAAGGGGATCCTCCTTTATCCAGCAGTATCAACCCACCCTGGCACACCCAGGTCCATCAGGAATAAGTGCATCCTCTCCCCATGAGGCCAGACAGGGCAGCACAGCTAGGGGAAAGTGATCCAAAGTCAGGAGACAGAGGCTAAGTCAGACACAGCCCCACAACAATTATTAGGGTACTCACAGGAAGACCAAGCTGCACATCTGCTACCTACATGTAGAGGGGCTAGTTCAAGCCCATGTGTGCTGTTTGGTTGGTAGTTCTGTCTCTTTGAGCCCCCACGGGCCAAGATGAGTTGACTCTGTAGTTCTTCTTGTGGTTCCTAACCCCTCTGGCTCCCACAGCCCTTTCCCCAACACTTCCACAAGACTTTCTGACCACAGCCTAATGTCTGGCTGTGGGTCTCTGCATTTGTACATTTAAATTGTGCTGGAGACAGCATCCATGAGAGGACTGCCAGCAGCAGCCAGAAATGGAAACATCTCAGAAGCCTGAAACAGATACTTGTAAAGAAGGATGGTGTCTGGGGCCCTGAGAAGCAGAAGACACATACCTCCAGGGAAACCTCCATCTGAAATAAGGGACTGCTTGAAATAGGCTGTGATAGAAACATCTCAATAGCCTGTGGCAGCATTTTGTACAAATCAGTTGCTGCCCTTTCTTCTAAGCTTAGTCCTGGACAATGGCTGTATAGATTTCATTTGTGCAAGACTGCTTTTCAGTTGGCCTTGTTGTGTATAATTATTACATTATATCTGAATTTCCTATTTCTTCCTTCTGCCCTGGTGTATTCTGTGAAACTAGATGTTTCCTGATGTAATGATTCTTAACCAATTAAAAACTGAGGTATAAAGACTCAGTATAGCACAGTCCTAATTGCCCTGGTGTGGGCTCTGCATTCTCATCTTGGAAACTTTGTAACAACTGCACCATTGTTGTTCTAGATTAATGCATGACTTGTAAAGAAAGTTTGAAGCACTTATTAGAAAATGAAAGAGAGTGGCCTTTGGGACCCTGAGGGTCAAAGGTAAAATTTATCTACCTTAAGAAATAAGTTTCGCACATTTGAGAGTGGTTTCTCAATAAGAAAGTATAGAGAACTTAAAATTCAATACCAGTCAAACTAAGTCAAAACACTGGAACTCTTAGGGGAGTCATTGTTTGCAATGTACAGAGGCAGAAAGCTGGTGGAACCACTCAGTTAAGGGTTAAGCACCTCTGAACTATTCAGTGCTTTGGTGGAGGATTTCCTATCAGAGCCCTCCCTGCAAAGCAGAGTCCAGACCCCTGACACAAACCACCTACTCAAATGGATACAATGTTTTCCTTTGTAAAGAAATGGAGGAGTGCATTCAGACAGGATCTGGGGAAGGCTCTATCTTATTTTCATAGCCATGGCAATCGCAAGATTTTAACATAGCCCCAGGCCCACTGTCTCATGCCAGTATTCTCTGTGTTGTCCACTCTTTGGATGTAGTATCAGTTGTGAGCTGTGCAGGATGATTTGCCCCTGTTATGTGGTGTTGCTGCTCC
>JADRCD010165522.1:0-10930 GCA_019843815.1 Montemys delectorum | reverse complement strand
TTTCTTTCTTTCTTTCTTTCTTTCTTTCTTTCTTTCTTTCTTTCTTTCTTCTTCCCCTTCTTTCTTCTTCTGTCTTTATCTTACCATTTTTCCTTTAAAAAGTCACCTTGAAACAAAACATCAACAGATGGTTCTAATAGCCCAGTGAGGATAATTGATTCTGGCATCATCATCATTATCATCATCATCACCATAATTATTATGGTGGTGGTGGTGATGGTGGTGATGTGATAACGATGGAATGCAGCTAGGGAAGTGTTGATTTCATGGGTTCTTGAGGGATTAGACAGAGTTATGGGGTCTGGATACATGTGTACATGTATGAAATTATCCACTTGCCCCTGGAATTTTCAAAAGTCAATAAAATATTATTTATAAAAGTAAATTTTATAAAAAGAGATGATTCTCTGAGAGCTATCTTTATCTTTACTGAGTTGGATATAAAGGAAGATGCTGCTTACCATGGTTCTTCTTAAAGGAGAAAACCTTTTATTTCTGCTTTTAGGTATTTTAGTACTTCCAAATACTATACTGTTTTTGGAGGAACACTACTCTATATTTTACCTGGTTTTGGGCTAATTTTTTTTTTTGCTCTCTGTTATATCTCATAGGCCAAAGCAGCACGTTATACACAATAATTATTATGTATCATGTATCAGTAAGTAAAGTCCTCTTACATCTTATGAAATGGTATTATTATTCTTCCCTCCAGAATATAAATTTAAGGAACCAAACATAGTTCACTATTTTTCCATTTATGATTAGAAAAAAATCTAATTACACAAATACTTCATAAAATGAATTAATTTAGATAATACAAAGAATATATGCAAAACAAATATATGGAATTTTAAAAATTTGAGATAATGTATATATTATTTTTTATCTAAAAGATATCTTAGAAAATGTGTTCTGTGTTATATTAAAAAGCATGCCTAAATATAACTAATAGATAACAGTGTTTCTGATATTTAGTTGCGTTTAAAAAAAGAGAAAAATGGATTACATGATAATGAATAAAAGTCAATACTTTTACCTAGAATTCTTAAAAGGCTTAATTCTTATTCATGGAACACATAAACATGTATTTTGTCTTATAATGCAGAATTCTGATTTAACTTGCAAAGATTGCTGCATCATTAGGAACAAGAGATTCAAGCAGTTGTCAGCAAATAGTGACAATTGCCTCCTACTCAAAAAAGTCACTGCCTTCAGTGTTGGTTATAGCTATTCATAGCACATGTATTAGATTGAACTCTATGAAAGCATCCTTTCTACAAGCAGAATACTAGCAATAAGAAACAATCATACAGTCTTATCTGACAGGGGTCTTAGAAGATGTAAATAGCCAACACACTAATTTACTCTCCAAGTTTGTATTTCTTTAGAATATGATAGAAAAATAAATTATGTATAGCTAACCAAATGAAAAAGGAAATTGTGGTCACTCCATTTCAAATCACTTTGCATTATTGAAGCCAAACCACAGAGAAGATAGGAATGGTCACTATGCTCATTTAATTTTTTCTATTCATTCCATTAGATGATTTTATATTAATTCTCACCCATAAGTGTTAAAAGAGATTACCCCAAGACAAATACAATGATCAATTTATTCCTATAATAAGCTTCTGACCATTGCTGACCATTGAACATTTAGTCTTGTATTTCAGGGGACCATCAGGCAACAAGTTGTTCCCTGGAATGGACTGCAGAGGCTAGGCCTCATTTTTACCCCATTGCTGACATAATTACCATACTATCTTTTCTTAATTAAATGAAAATCGCTTTGAGGTCTTTTTCGTTATAATCTCTACTAACTTCATAGTTTCATCATAGTTATTTTAATTGCTTTAGGATACTTTATTAAATGATTTAATTCAGCAGGAAACTTGTCCTTGAGGGAACATACTGTGCATGATTAACTGACTTCTCTGGCTTTATATGGCTAAATTATAAGTGGATTTTTTTGTATTAAATGTAATCTATATGTAGCATACCCAACAACACTGAAGAGGTACACAAAAAAGAAAATGAAATTCTTTAAGTTCCCTTAGGGAAAAATCTGTCACCAACTTAATTACTTTTTTTTTAAACATTCATAAAGTAGACTTACAGAAACATACAATCTTTACTGCAATGTTTCCAGTCAACTTTATATTTATATCAATGTCTAGCATCAAGCAGAATTAGTTTTGGAAGAGAATTTAAAGGTCATGTACTCCAAGCAGATAAGAAAACATTCTGTGTGTTTAGTGATTAATCAAACAGTGTTCTGTTTAGGGTTGATACAATATTTGAGTGCTGTATCAAGGGATGAGTGGGAGGGGATAGTTGTAAATACAGTGTTAGACCTCAGTTTGTAAAAATGGAGTCAGGAAACAAGTTTCTACTGTTTTGGTTTTTCTTTTTCCAGAAGAATGAACAGCCAGCTTTTAGATGTGTTGAATTTGAAATAGAAATGCTTAGCAGGCAATCACAGATCCAGGGTTGAAATTTAAACTAGGTATATTAGAGTGAGAGATGTGGATTTTAGAATCAGCCTACAGAGGTGATTGTCAAGCACTGGTCTCTATGAAACTTTTAGTGTGGGTTAGGAATGAAGACTCAACTTTGCAGCTAGCATATAGGAGGCTGATTGAAGAGAAGTTATAAATGTTCTCAGAAGACTTTCATTTCTCCTACTCTCACCTACGCATTCATTTGCTCCTTCTGGTGCAATTATTTCCCACCATTATTTAAAGACTCTAAAGAATCTTCTGTTTTAAGATACTAAGTAGTAACACCGTCTATATATCTGCATATTGATGTTTGGCCTGGTGCTATTTGCAAACCAGCTTCATAGACTGTCTACTTGAAAAATGACAAACTTGCTGCCCTCATTCCTACTTCTTTAAAAATTTGAAAATCATTGTTAATAAGTCATTTAGTCTCTTCCCTTTTACTTATTTTCCTTTGTAAATCCTCATACCAATGGCCTTTTATAGTAACCACAATATACAAATTCCACTCATTTTTCTCCCTGACATTTTGGAGAGTGTTTAACATCTTGTTTATATTTCATGGTATTTGGAGTGTTCAGTCTCACCCAGAAATCCTTTCTGATCATCCAAGAACTTGTCTATCATGTTCCCCTCAAGAAATATCCAAGGAAAATTACTCATAATAGTTGTTTGTATGACATCACATGAGATCACACTAAATAATTAGAACTAAAGCCTATTGTCGGCATTTTTGTTTAATTAAAAATAAGCTGGTTACATTTATTTATTGTGTGTATGAGTGTGTGTCTGTGTGTGTGTGTGAATGTATGTGTCTGTGAGTATGTGAACTATTAATGAAAAAATAAACTATGATCTTAATAAAAAGACAGATTTATGGGAAACTTTGAAGAGAGGATAGGCAAGGGGAAGTGATGTAATGGTACTGTAATCTCAAAAGGGAAAATGAATGAGTTTTAAAAATCAACTTTTGTCTCTCTGTCTTTTGCTGCTCTGTACTTGTCCCAATTCAGTTTTTAAATGAGACAAAGCCCCAGGGAGTGCAGTGAACTGCTGTGGTCATCTTCCACACATTTTAATAAAACCCACAACCAGGTCACTTGGCACTATAGCTTATAGAGTAGCATCCTTAAAGCTGAGTTCAGCAGTTTCAACGTTCTCTAAGTCAATTCTAAGGAATGATAAGCTTTGTGAGCGCATGCGCGCGCACATGCGCGCACACGCGCGCGCGCACACACACACACACACACACACACACACACACATATTTATATATTTGGAATCAATATTTTTATAACCAAATACATGCTGCTTACTTTTACTTCTCCAAATTAAGCAACATATATTTGGTTATAAAAATATTGATTCCAAATATATACATTTGGAAATGTAGGAAATATTAAAATAAAATATGTAGTTGGACCTTTTATCTTTGCCTTTGATTTACAAGAGACAGGTATGTAAATTAATTTATTATTTTCAGCATCATATTAAAAATACTGTATTTTTTCTTCCCTAGTAATATAATCTCAAAGAGATGATATTTCACTGTTAAAAAATCAATTTACTCTCCATCATTTCACTTTTGTCCTTCTTGATGATAAAATTCCAGTGAGACTCTAAAATGTGTTCATATTCAGTAGAATTCTGCTGGGCAATGTGGCATGAATGTAAAAAAAAAAAAAGACTACCAACAACATAAATATATAAAAGAACTCAGTAACTCAAAGAGAGGAGAAACATAATTAGGAGGAAATCAATGAATTTTCATCAATTTAACCATCAATTTAATCCAAGTGCCAAGGTGGGAAATTTAGAGTAGAAAAATAGTGTGATATAAAATTGGGCAAATGAGGTATGTACTCTACAGATGTGCTGGTAGTTTGGACTTTTTATTACTGCTTACAACAAAACAAAACCAAACAAAAACAGATGGTTGAATGGTGAAAGTGCTTGCCATGCAACTGTTAGAATCTGGGTATAGGTTCTGAGTACCCATGTAGGGCTCCCCAGGATGCATCTACAGCCTAAATTTTTGAGCATGAGAAACAAGCAGTCTTCCAGTTCTTTAGTTAGCTAGGTTGCTAATCTAGCTGAATTGTATACATGAAGGTTCAGTGATGATGTCCTTTCTCAAAAAATAAGGAAGAATGTGATAGGACAAGATAGAGAACATTGACTTCCACATACATGTGATTATAATTGCACATGCACCTACATGCAAAGCTTCCAAATCTTACACACACAGGTACAACAAACACACGCATAAATGACTTTTTACTATTCCTTATAACAAACCTGAAATTTTATTTATGTTTTGCAGGGTTCATAGTTATTTGGCATTCAGGATGATGGTTTGTAAAACCTAATTTTGTCACAGAAGCATTGGTTGCTGCTGTTGCCATCTAAAGGCTCCTCATCGTTAACGAGGAGAAAGGAGCAGAAGAGTGCATGGCTTTTTCTTGTAACACAATGGAAAGTCTTAGATTACAGGCCACTATCCAGAAGTGTTCACACTGCTCTGCCTCACTGGCTGTTGGGCTGGGAAATCATACGAGAAAATAGGTTATTTAGGAACCACTAATGTGATTTACACATTTTCTGAATTGCACATATCATACACAATTTAGTTAAGTATTGCCTCAACAAATATATGTCAGATATATATGCATAAATAATTAAGAGGTAACAAGGTTTATGTACATTATGTGAAGAAGTTCCTTGCTCTGCCACAAATGTGGTATCTCTTTTCTTTTCTTTTTTTTGTTTTAAGCTACTCAAACTCCTATATATTCATAGACTAGAAACAAGAGCATTTCAATCCATGAACCATTATCCTTTAACTTGGAATAAATTAATCCAAGGGAAAAGCAGCATTCGGGTATCTCTTTTCTTTTATCTTCCTTTAATGTTGGATTCACCTCCTCAGTTCCTCACTTTCCAATTGTTCCTGCTGACCTGTTTTTTTAAATCTTTACTTTCCTCTCCTCCAAGGTATGCTGTCTCCTTCCAGAAATCATGCTCTCTCCCAATTGCTCATGATAACAGAGACATTATGGATCCCATGGGGTTTTATTTATAACGCGCCACAGTAAGCCTATCACAAGGGTTCTAATAACAGCTACAAATAATGTATTTGCTTCCTGGTCAAAGCAGTGGCATTCAACTGAACAAAAATACTTGTTTATAATTTTAATATAGGGTGTTAATTTGATCATAGGCTTAAACTCATCACACCTGTCATATCATATTCTCTTTCCAAAGGCTGAGAAGTGAGTAGAAAATTATATTTCATTTGAAATTATTACCTGTTATGTTGTGTCCACTTTCCATCTTTTATCCATTTGGCAAATAACACAATGTTTTAACAAATAAAATGTGTCACACAAATCACTTATATTAAAACATTATTTAAAGAATTAGAACTCAAAAATAAAGGTACATTATTTTTGTCAAAAGTCAAATTATGGACACATGCATGGCCCATATTTGAGTTGTTTCTATGGAAGAAAAATAGGGCAATGCAATATTGTAATGGATAAATACACTATTTTTTTTAAAGATTTTGTTTTAATTATGTATATGTGCACATCTGAGTATGTTTGTATATTAAGGATAATGACAGAAGTGATGATCATATATTGTATTTCAATGTATGTAAACATGTCATGAAAATTGTCATGGAAATAGATCATGGACAAGGATCAATGGGTAAAGCTGTACCTTAAAATTTGAAAAGGCAAAAAAAAATAGGGTATTCTTCAAATCTCCCCAAATCAAGGCAGCCCTTCCAAAACTTTGATTTTAATTTCCTAAATCTCATAAACTTCTGAGATCTAGAACTATAAGACTATGTAGTTAATTTAGTCACTGTAGAGATGGCTTGTGGTGAACAAAATAAAATATTATGCCAATACAATATCATTTTACAGTCATTCTACTTTTGACATGAGGGTAGTTTCACAATAATGATGCTCTCATTAATATAAAATCATAAAAACTTAAAGATAGACTTTAGTGGGATGGCATGATATATTCAATTTCTGCCCATTTGACCATTTTATATCTATCATTGGTTTCAAACTTGACACAAAGAGGACCAAGCAATACTTCTTTTGTAAAAGACTCCTTAAGACTCTCCACACTTTGATTTCAGTGCAGCTATTACCTATTACAATTAAGACAGATACCAATATTTTTCAGGCTACATGACCTCTCTGATCAGGCATCTCCTTTAGTTTTGCTGTTCTTGCTAAAGAGTTATAGTACCAAATATCACTACAGAAGTAGCCACATGATACTCAGTGGTGGAAGCAGCTCTAATTTCCCTTTGTCTTGTGTCCTCACCTCCTTTTGGGGGTACACACAAAATTCCAAGGTATTTCAATCCAAAAATTTTTCTCTTAAAATTGATCTAGTCACTAAATTTATCCTTAGTGATAGAAGCAAATCACCCCAAATTTATAGACGTTTCATTACTAATCATCTTGTTTAAAATCAAGCTCCTTATACTCAAAGGTCTCTAATCAAATCACAAAGTTAGATAATAACATAAGGTAGAATAATTTTCCACTTTGACAAACCTTTGTAACAGCAAACTTAAAGATATATGCACATTATGTGTGTATACATCATTTCTATAATTTCTGATCTCTATGAAGAGTTGCTGGATCACTCTTCTCAGAGAGCACATTCATATTACTAGTCAGAGAAACTTTACAACTCAAATTGTACAAAGTAATATCCATGTTCATCTTTATAACTATAACTATAACTATATATAACTAAAATTTATCATTGTCTTAATTGATTTTCATTAAAACAATACTGTTTGCATACCAAGTAGATACTGTGTTTTTGTACACAGCCAAAGTCTTTACAAGGAGACTAATTTGTAATTACAAGTGCATGCAGAGAGGCAAAGCTCATCCTGATATGAAAATATTCACTAATTAAGTGCATACCGATAAAGCAGTTTTCTATTTAAACTTTCTTAAAAATTAGGATCATATTTTTGCATTTAAATAATTAAAATCAATATTCTGTTAATTCAAAAGTAACAATTAGTTATAAGCTTAAAAATATTTTTTCCAAAGACAAAGTATTTTATGGAGCCAGTCATGATGTCTTTGAAAGGCATTCATTCCATTTGGGTTCAATTTCAGGCCTATAACAAGTTCATAGTCATTGGTTCATTTTCACACTGTACTAAGTGGCTGGATTTTGTTGAACCACTGGCTATATGAGGAATTGAATAACACACAAAAAAAATGTTAATTTGTCAGTGACCTAGGAACCCAGTAGATTCATACTAGTTTTGAATTGAAAACAAACTAATAAGCAAAAAAAAAAAAAAAAAAAAAAAAAAAAGTCAAACAAAACCTAGCAAGAGGTGAAATGTTTAAAAAGGAAGTTATTCTCATACCAGCAGACAGAGTAAGTAGAATAGTGTTTGCCTTACTTCAATACCCATGAAGAAATCATATGTGGAGAACCTGATTCTTAAGGAAGATAATTTACATTTCAAGTATATCACCATTTTGGAAAATTATCAATCACTCATAAATTACACACATTCATTTTTATTCATGAATCATTTATTTACACATAGTGTAATCAGCACTTCAGAAATGTGATCGTTTTGCAAAATTATTGAAATTATGTAATTTCACCTAAGCATAGATCAAAATTATGTTTGTTATTGTTTTATAATAAAATTTTGGTTATGTGCCACAACTTTTATTTAAGTGGAGTTTTTAAAGTATATATTTTCTTTAGTTGATATGAACTTCATAAAATATCAAATTCTAATAAATATGAAGGAAGGAATGTTATAAGAGAATATTAAAATATGTACATTATTCTGACAGAGCAGCCAATCTTAGTCTTAGAGAACTTCAAGATTCCATTGAAAATATTTTCATTAACCTAGACACTATATATTGGATATAGTAGGAGTAGGAATGAGAAGGGCAGAATATACTCCAAAATCAGAAAGGAACTCAAGAGCCAGCTTATAGTTTCAATGATATATTTTGGGAAACGCAATGTAAGGAAGAGAAAGAGAAGACGAGGAGGAAGTAGAGGAAGAAGGAGGAGGAGGAGGAAGAGGAGGAGGAGGAGGAGGAGGAGGAGGAGGAGGAGGAGGAAGAGGAGCAGGAGGAGGAGGAGAAGTTGTTGAAGTTGTTCTGTGTGCGGCGCAGACGACCCTGACCGACAGGGAAGAAGGACCAGCACATCACGTCCTTCCAGCAACAGTTTACTCAGGAATGTCTTGCATAGCAGTTACAGCAGAGTGGCCCCGAGCCCCACCAGGAGTCTGACTATATACCTTTCGTAGGACCACCCATGAGCCCATACCACGCTTCACACAGTCATAGGCTACTAGGCATTGATGTAGAATCAGGCCACTGGTGGGCACACCCCCGGGTCCAAATAAGGACTTGTTTACTCCACAGCTCCAGCTCGGCCAGCGCCATCTTTAAGGCACGGCAATAGGGCTCCACAGTTCCCCCTTTTTTATTATAAGAGCTGAAATTGCGCGATCAAGCAAGCACCATCATGTAGGAACCCGTGATCAAGGGCAAAAATACAGTTAATAGAAATGGCACTCACTCTACTAGGTGCAATGGGCTGAGCCCTCCAGGTGCGAGAGCTGAGTACCAAACGCATGCAGAACAACCATCCCAAGTGCAATGAGGTCAAGTGACCTCATGGGGTGCAATGGCTGTCCAGAATGTGGATACCAAAAGCATGCTGAACACCCATCCCGAGTGCAATGAGGTCAAGTGATCTCATGGGGTGCAAGGGCTGTTCAGAATGTGGATATGGCAATGGGTGAACTCTATTGCTGCTTTAATGCCATCAGCCAGGCTTGTGGAGAAACACCAGCCTCAATGGCCTGGAATGCACGCACCACCAGGGCCCTTTCTCGTCTCTGTATTTTCACCATCCGACATATGCAAAACAGGCAGAGTACGCAGGCGCCTATTAAGGCCACAGCCAACACTCCTAAGCCCGCCCATTCTTTCAGATAGCTCATGGCCTGGGAGATCCAGGCTGCTATTAGTAGTAAAGAAGCGAGTAAAAACTCACGCATCATGTATCACGGGCATTGGAATCGGGAACACCGACAGAATTCCCCATCTCGGCTCCACTTCTCCCTTTCTTATCATCGCCAGCCAGATCACCGTCAGCAGCAGGAGGATCTTCATTTTTTGCCTTCCACACCCACACTGGATCCTGCTGGTCCTGTGGGAAAACACAGACAGAGCCTCGTGCCCATGTCAGGTTCCCCTCCAGGAACCTGTTAAGATATCTTTCCACTTTACCATGCCTCGTGATGGGCCATGGGAATCACAATGTCTGCCTGCTGCTGAGTGGCCTTGAGAATCCAAATTCAAAAAAATTATGGTAAATAGAGCAAGAGATATTCTCTCCTTGGGGGTGCGGCCATAGCCTATTCCCCCTTTTTGTTTTTGTAGGCACTCTTTGAGGGTGCAATGTGCACATTCCACAATTCCTTGTCCCTGAGGATTGTAGGGCAGTCCATGATTAAGATTTATCTCCATTTGCTTGCAAAAGGAGATGAAGGTTTGTGCTGAATAAGCAGGACCATTGTCAGTTTTTAGTTGTTGAGGTTTTCCCCATGCTGCCCAGGCTTCTAGGCAATGTCCTATGACATTATGAGCCTTTTCACCACTCATGGGAGTAGCATGCATGACACCTGAACAGGTATCAACAGATACATGAACATACTTTAACGTCCCAAAGTCTGAAATGTGTGTGATATCCATCTGCCATATCTTAAGTGGCAGTAATCCTTTTGGATTCACTCCCACACTGGGAGGATGTAGATGAATCACACACTGTGGGCAATCTAAAACCACCTGTCTGGCATCTGCTCTAGAAAAATGGAATTTCTGTTGTAAGATCTTTGCATTAACATGAAACAACTGATGAAATTGTTTCACCTGTTTAATTGTGGAGCTCCAAAAGTAACATTCACTTCTGGACAAATGATCCACAGCTTCATTACCTGCACTAAGTGGTCCTGGTAGACCTGTATGTGCTCTGATATGCTGAATGTAAAAGCATGTAGTCCTTTGCCAGATTAATCTTTGCAATTCTTGAAATAGTGAAAACACTGTGCTGCTATGCTTAATGAGACCTGCCACTTCCAGGATCTTTACAGCATTGACCACATAGGCAGAGTCAGAAATTAAATTAAATGCAAATTGACAGACCTTAAAGACTTCTAAAACAACTCTTAATTCTACAACTTGAGGAGAACCAGAATGAAACTGACACTTTACTGGTTCTTGTGATTCAATCATATAAGCACCATAGCCTGTCTTGGAACCATCAGAAAAATATTAGGCACTGCGATAAAGTCATTTTGGGAAAAATCACAGGATGCTCTTTAAAAA
>JADRCD010165520.1:0-19250 GCA_019843815.1 Montemys delectorum | reverse complement strand
GAATACATTCCTGTTTGTCTTCATTTATTTGTGACAGAGTCACACTGCGTGGCTTGGGCTGCTCTAGAACGCACTGGGTAGACCAGGTTGGTCCCCTAAAGCTCTTCCTGTCTCTGCCTCCAAATTACACCACCATGCCTAACTTGCACTGCGTTTTATCCAGGGAGGAATCCATGGCTAACAGGTAGTTGACGGCAGACAATTTAGCAGAACTCCTGATGGCATCAGGAGAGGCAAGGACAGGCTGAGAACTGAAGTATGTCACAGAATAAAAGAGCTAGTCTTTAGTGAGTCCTGACCAAGCAGTCGATGTGCTCCCTCCCACATGGAGCCCTCCTTGGCTTCTTCAGATCAGAATCTAACCCAGTGTAAGGAGGAAGCACACCGCTCTGCAAGCAACCTAGAGGATGCTCACCGGAAAATCGAGAACTGCCTTCTCCAGGACAAGCGGAAGGAAGACATCATTAAGGATCTGCAAAACCAGGTGCAGAAGCTGCAGAAGGAGTCTTCGGAAACTGAAGAGGAGAAAAAACACAACAGGTGCCCCAACCCCAACCCCAGCCCCAGCCCCAGCCCCAGCCCCAGCCCCAGCCCCAGCCCCAGCCCCAGCCCCAGCCCCAGCCCCAACCCGTCTCTGGAGCACAGGTTGGCAGCTGCCCCAAAGTGGGGTAGTGAGATGGCAGGCCCTAGGGTGGGACCATCTCCACAGCCTATCACCACAGGCCCTGAAGCTCTTCCTATGATCGCCTCACTGTAGGCAACAGTTACACGAATTGAGCTCAGAACTCAGTGAAGGCCAGAGAAGGCTTTCGAATGCAGAGAAGGAAAAGTCGCTGCTTCAGAAGACACTGGATGAAGATGAAAGAAAAATAAACGAGCTGCTTCATGGTGCCCAAGTTTCTGAGCAAAAGGTAAGAGAGCAGGCAGGCAGCCTGGACTGCCTGAGACTGAGTAGTTCAGTCTTTTATAACTTTCCAGAATTTGTGTTAGACTGCTGTGCCAGCTACTTACGAACCAGTTGCCGTGGCTGATAGTGTTTTCAAAGATTACATTTAAAAATGACCAGAGGAGTCCCCCCCTCCATGTGTACTCTTTGGTTGGTAGTTTAGTCCCTGGGAGCTCTGAGGGTACTAGTTAGTTCATATTGTTGTTCATGCTAAGGGGCTGCAAACCCTTCAGCTCCTTGGGTCCTTTCTCTAGCTCCTTCATTGGGGAGCAGCATGTGTATAGCAGAGGATGGCCAAGTCAGTCATCAATGGGAGGAGAGGACCTTGGCCCTGTGAAGGTTCTATGCCCCAATGTAGGGGAATGCCAGGGCCAGGAAGTGGGAGAGGGTAGGGTGGTGAGCAAGGGGAAGGGAACAGGGGATTGTTTTTGGTTTTGGTTTTTTTATTTTTATTTTTTTTCTTATTTTATTTTATTTTTATTTTTTCTTTTGGAGGGGAACCTGGGAAAGGAGATATTGTAAATAAAGAAAACATCTAATTAAAAAAAAAAGGAAAAGGCACTGGAGGGAGAGATCGAGGCTTTGGGACAATAGCCTTTTGAAAGTCAAAATATCCATGTACTTTGGAAAAACACAGATGTCTATATACAAATATGCAACTGAATAAAACCTGCCATCTATACAAAAAAAAAATGACCAGAGGACAATGCAGATTGTCATATTGGTTACTTGGTTATAATAAAACGGCATGACCAAGGAAACTTGTTTGGGTTTATGTTGCAGTGGGTTTAAGTCTATCAAGGTGCGGGGCGGGTAGAAAGAGGGAGGGATTCTTAGGCATGCTGGCTGGAATAGGATGCTTTGAGGTCTCAACATGAACCATAGGCACAAAGCAGAAATAGGACAAGGCCTTACATTCTCAAAGCCCATTCCTAGTGAGACTTACTTCCTCCAGCAAGGCCAGACCTTCTAACCTTCCCCTGAAAACAGTGCCCACAACTAGAGGACCAGGTATTCAAATGCAGGAGCCCATGAAGGACGCTTTTGTTCAAATCACCAGAGCTGGCTCACTCATCTGCTTGTTTGCAATAAACACTTACCTCCTGACCTGTACCCCCAGCCTCTACAGCTCTTCTGATGATGATTGCAAGGCTGCCTTCATCCATCAGTTGAATATTTCTGATTCCTCAACGCATCCTTTTTGTGCTTTCTAAGATTTGTTTTTTATTCAAAGAAGTTTATATGGGAAGAGTTGGTTAAATGGGCAAGAAGGTCGCCATTATAGCAACTGGACCCCATACATAAATTGGTTTACTTAAGTTCTTACAGAGCATTAAAGCAAATGTTCCTACAACATCCGCTGAGGCCCCTGCTTTGGGTAGAATTGTCTGGATTTCTTTCCCAAATATAATAGTATGGAACTGTCTTTTTTTTCCCCCTACCCTTCCAGCAAAGGGAGCTAACAAACTCCATAAGGAAGCTAGAAGAGGAACTTCTGGAGATAAAAGGGCTCTTGGAGGAGAAACGAGAGCAACTGAAGAAGAGCAAGGAACAGGAAAAGGCACTGGAGGGAGAGATCGAGGCTTTGCGACACGAAGAGAAAAGGAAAGAGAAGATGGTGAGAGACAGAGAGAGGACCTGGGAAGATCAGACCGACCGTGCCTGTAGGGTCGAGAGGGTGGCAGAAACAGCCAGCCAGGGAGCTTAGAGCTCAGCAGAGGATACAGAGAAGGGGACCAGTCAGGAGGAGACAGAGGAGGGCTGAGGAGCCACAGGGCAGAGGAGGGGAGGGGAGCAGAGGATACAGGTTTCAGATTAACCCCTGTCCGGGGGGGTCGGGGTGGGCTTCCCTGTTTAATGGGAGAGCAGGCAAAGGAGCACTTGAGAAAGCTGGAAGAAGAGAAGGAGAATCTCCAGGCGGAATTGAGCTCCTGTTCTTCACACCTGGACTCCTCTCTCAACAAATACAACAACTCCCAGAAAGTCATCCAAGAGCTCAACATGGAGGTGAGTAGAAGCCTTCACTGGCTACAGGCACTGAGGCCATGACAGCTCATCTCATGTCAATTAATGGGTGAGTGAGGTGGCTACAGATACCCTGGTATCTGAGGTGCGCGCGAGGGGGGTGACGTTCTTCCATAAGTAATAGGTTTCTTTTCCTACTTGGGGAACCCCTGCCCCAAACTACCTGGAATTTTCTACCAAATCTTCCAACATTACAAGTTAGACAAAGAACTCTGAATTCGTTGTTTGGAGCCACTTGAGAGAGAACATCCTCAAACCTAATTGGAAAGCACAAAAAGGTGCCGGGCAAGGGCCGTTTGATTCTGGCTCTCGTTTCGTTATGCAGATGAAAGGCATAGGGCTGTGACATCTTCTAGGAGCTGATCTTGAATTCGCTCATTCTCTTTACGATGACGTACCCTCCCTCTGCTTCCGTCTTCACAGAGTATACATCAGTGTGATCCCCATTTACAAAGGAAAGAAAGGCCAAATCCCAGGGCCACTAATTAGTAAGTGATGGGATGAACCAGTGTTTGAACCTGGATCATCCAACTCTAATGCACGTCCTTTTTCTCCAGCACGCACGGTGATGCTTCCCCCAGCGGAATATATTATACCTTTCTGGACAAGAAAAAAAAGTACATAGTACTTAGAAGACCAATCTCTTGAGCTACAAATGAAAACCCAGGCCTCCCTTAATCTTTCATAATACAAAAAGATCTGAAATCGCAGGACGACTCTAAGCTTAAATTGAGCACTTCCCAAGAGCACTTTGTGACTCATTGTGGTAACAGAAACGTCCCATGTCTGAGCTGGTGATGATGTGACCACCAGCTATATCTTGCCTCTGAGAACCGAGGAACTGACCTGCACTTGTAATTGATACTAATTTTGAGTTTACACAGTGTACAGTCGCAGGTACTGGCATTCCTGGAGTCTTGTCCTCTGGAGCAACAAATCAGGAGGTCTTGGTCCCTGAGAAGCCTCCTTCTAAGGAATGCTGCCAAAATGTTCAGTTTGAGCCTGATGTCAAAAGACAGCCATGTATATTTAGAAGTAAGAGTGACAATATCGGAACCCTTTACTCCAAAAGTAAAAGGGATCTGGTTTTTTTTTAAGGGGGGGGGATATAAACATTTTCAACTTTTTTTAAAAAGAGGGTGCCATCACTGAGAGTCAAGGTAGAGCCTTTTTTTTTTAAGATTTATTTTATTTATACTAGTACACTGTAGCTGTCTTCAGACACACCAGAAGAGGGCATCGGATCCCATTACAGATGGTCGTGAACCACCATGTGGTTGCTGGGATTTGAACTCAGGACCTCTGGAAGAGCAGTCAGTGCTCTTAACTGCTGAACCATCTCTCCAGCCCATTTTCAACTTTTTTTTTAATGTTCAACTTTTGAAAAAGCATTTCCCATATATGTGATAGATCCACTGAATCAATAGTGGCTATTATAAATGGTCTTATGTTTGTTTTCTAAATATGTCCTTTTTAAAATCAATATTCTATATTCTATTTGGAATTTTTGCTATTTCAAAACAAGGAAATATGTATTAAGAGCTTCTGAATTTATTTACCTGTCTTGTGTCCCCACAGTATTTTATAATTTTTAATATTAATATAAAGCCTCATTCATTTGTATATATTAATTCTATGAACATCTTACTAAGTTCTCTTAGAAGTTATAGCCAGCTTTCCATTTATTCTCCCAAGGTGTGTGCTTTCGAACATGCATCTACTGTGCTGAGGATGAAGCCCCAGGCCTCTTGTACTCTAGATTCAAGAACTTGTTTATTTTGAGGCAAGGTCTCACTAGCTCAGGCTGTCCTCAAACTCATGGTCCTCCCACCTCTGCCTCCTGCTTGCTGGGATTAAAGCCATGTGCCACACCCATCCAGCTCATGGATTATTTTTAGTAAGATAATTAAACCATTTGTAAACAACACGGTTCTCTAAATATTTCTTTGTAATATTTTATCTTTATTTGTCTTGCCTTATCACATTGGGCGGTATCTTCAGTATGATGATGGGCTGCAGCATTAGTAGGCATCTCGTTCTTTGCTCTTAATGCCATGCACCCACTTCAGTACAGTGTGCCTGATGGGCTTGGCGCTGCCTTTATCGACTTTCTTTGGTTCCTTGGTTACTAAGAAGAGGTTTGTCAGTATAGCTGTTGACTTTTGTCAAGTGCCTGCTTCCGCTCTTTCTCCTTAACTCAATACTCTAGCAGAAGTAATCACAGTTCTGGCTCCATTTTGTGTTTCTAGTTTAACTCCTGTTGTGTGTATCATGTGTCTCTGTTTTAATACATACTTAGTAATCTAAGAGATAAGATGAGACCAGTGTAGTAAAGATATTGTGAGGTGTATTTTTAAGAACAACGAAAAGCCATTGAGGGGATTTCCTCAAAGGGACGAGACGCCCAGAACTCTGACTAATGGATGGAAGGAAATGTGGTGGGGAAGAGGGAAGCATAGCTTCGAGGAGACCCATTAGGAGGATGTGGAGATCAGAGTCATACTAGAGAAGACTGAATGGGGGACAGACCACGGGACAAAGCGGGAATCAAGGATAGTTTCGTGACTACTCATCCTTAAGGCTTCTCTTCTGCTCCCAGACTTAGAAACAGATCTCTGTCCTGGACTTAAAGTCTACAGGGAGATAGGAGATGACTCACCATGAATGGTAATTCACTTCCATATGGTGACTGATACGTTACAAAGCCTGTTCACCTCACCATCTCATTTGGTTGTCTCCAACACCGAGTGGAAGACTTGAAAGGTCCCCAGTCCGTGAAGAAAGGACTGGGGGCCTGAGAAATAAGTGACAGAACCTGCACCTCAACCCTCATTGTGTGATTCCGCATCTCAACTGCCTTTAACCACTCTAGTCTACTCATTGCCATAAGATGCAGAGTTGTTTTTAAATATACTTCTGCCAAAGTTGTGTTCAGTAAGACCCCCCCCTGCACCGTACAATAGTTGAATCTCTAAATAGTGTCACTTTTCATTCGACCAAAAACTTAAGGTTTATTATACGACTATTTCGTGGCTATTTTGTGTTGGGCTCTGAGGTCCAACAAGGAGGCAGAGATGACGGAAACACATACAGGGCTGGGTAGGCGGAATGCCTATGAGCTGGTGTTGGGTTCTAGATCTGCGTGTGTGCAAGTGCACAAGGGCTTTCATGAGCATATATATGTGTGCATGTGGAGACCAGTGGACAACCTCAGGTAATTCCTCATCTGTCATCTGTCTTTTTGTTTCTAAGACAGGGTCTCTCAGTGACCTAGAAATCACCAAGTAGGCTAGTCTGCTTGGCCTGTGAATCCCAAGGATTTATTTGTCTCAGTCTCCCCAGGACTGGAATTAATTATAAGAGCATACTGCCATACCCAGCATCATTTTTAAAAAATTTTATGTTTGCCTGCATGTATGTCTGTGTATGGCATGCATGCAATAATGCCTGTGGAGGCCAGAGAAGGCATCAGATCCCCCAGAACTGCAATTACAGATGGTTGTTAGCCACCATGTGAGAACCAGAAATTGAACTTGGGTCCTCCCTGGGCCATCTCTCCATCCTGAGACTCATCTTGTTTAAACAGGTTCTATGAATCTAACTCAAGTCCTTGAAAGCACTGTATGGACTGAGCTATCTCCCCAGCCCAGACAGACATCTTTGCATGTGTGAAACATATCTCATCTACTTAGCAGGTCCCAGTGCTTTTTTTATATTGGCAATATGGCAGCCATAAAGGGAAATGTAGGGCTGGAGAGATGGCTCAGCCGTTAAGAGCACTGGCTGGTAGGGCAGTGGTGGAGCACGTCTTTAATCCCAGCACTTGGGGGGCAGAGGCAGGTGGATTTCTGAGTTCTGAGTTCTGAGTGAGTTCAAGGACAGCCAGGGATACACAGAAAAACCCTGTCTCGGGGAAAAAAAAAAAATAGCACTGACTGCTCTTCCAAAGGTCCTGAGATCAAACCCTACCAACCACATGGTGGCTCACAACCATCTGTAATGAGATCTGATGCCCTCTTCTGGAGTGTCTGAAGACAGCTACAGTGTGCTTATATATAATAAATAAGTAAATCTTTAAAACAAAATAAGGGAAATGTAGTTGGAGAGATACAGGGCAGCTTAGAAGGAGCTCAGGGATGCATCTCAGTGAGGTGGAAATGTGAGCAGGAACATCAACGGCTATGGCAGAGAGCCCATCTCTTGTTTACCTCCTACACTCATGCATCTGTGCATGCCAGGAACAGCCTTGATGGTGATGTTCTTATTCCCTAAAGATAGCCCGCCAGAAAGACTCCATCATGATTCTGCAGACACAGCTGGATTCGGCTATACAGAAGGAGAAGAACTGCTTCCAGAACATGATCAGTAAAGAAACTTACGAGGAACTTGTGCGGAAGTCGGGCAACTGCCAGGACGACCTGACACAGGCCCTAGAGAAGGTGAGGCCACGCCTACACTCAGCCAAAGAAGTTTTCAAAGGAATTCGGGAGCTTCGAGCAGATAGGATTCAATTTCTTATATGACTGACACTCTTCGGTGCTTTTTAACCCTTGCCTGGACAGGGCTGTCTGCCCAATGAAGGCCTACATTCTCTTAGTTTTATATGTGGGTGTCCTTGTCTTCATTGTAGGGTAGCAGAGATGGTAATATCTAGCCAGTCTTACCACTCGCTGGTGACTCACGGACAGGGTTTTTCCCAAAGTCTGGATTGTCAGGGGAATCCATGCCCCCCTCTCCGGTGGTCATGTCTACAGATCAGTGAATCAGAGTAGAAAACCCGGAAATGGAATGAGGAGAGATGAAAGACTGGGAAGGGAGAGGTAGAAAGTCACTGCTATCCCTCCCCTTCAATCTGGACTGCCTGCAACCCAACCATGGGCACCTCCACAGGGAGGGCCTGGGACCTTCTTCACTAAAGACTCGGCAGAGAAGACCAAGGGCCCTGGAGGCCACTCTAATCCACTCTGTTTTTTGCTGAAAGCTCACTCATGCAACGTCTGAGACAAAGAACCTGCAGCGCAGCTTGCAACAGACCCAAGAGAGGAAAGCTCAGCTGGAAGATGAAATCTCGGCTTACGAGGAAAGGATGAAAAAGCTCAATATGGAGTTAAAAAAACTGCAGGGCTTCCAACAGCAGAGTGAGCTAGAGGTGAGAGTCTGGGGAGGAGGGGGCACTCGGGCTCCCTTCCTATTAGAGGTCCACAAGGTCACCTTTTGCAGGCAGAATTATTTAGCACTCAGCCATACCCTTTGGCTGCTGGGTTCACTCCACCTTCTCCTCTTCCGGGACTGACAGGCAGGCAGGAAGATCAGAGCAGGGGCGCCCTCTGCTGGTCTCTGGAAATAAAAGGCACACACTCCGGCACTCCCCCAAGCCAATCATCCAGGGTAGAGAGGGCATTCTCCTCCTTGCCTGGTCCTGCCCCTGTTCCTGCCTCTGCCCACTCCCCTCGCTTTGCACTCCTGAGCAGGTGCACAACTTTGACAAGAAACTGGAGGAGATGAGCAACCAGGTGTTGCAGTGGCAGAGGCAGCACCAGAGTGACCTTAAGATGCTGGCAGCTAAAGAGACACAGCTCCGAGAATTCCAGGAGGAAATGGCTGCCCTGAGAGAGAACCTCCTTGCAGATGAGAAGGAGGTGGGCACTGTTTGGATTCTGTCACTTCCTCTCCGCCCCTCCTGACTGGGCAGTTTTGGGGATGCTAGGAACAAGGCACACACACACACACACACACACACACACACACGCGCGCGCACGCACTATTTAGCAGGGAGCAGAGTCTGGACACTTCTGGGTCATCTCTAACCAACACAAAGCCTTGTCCAGGTAAGCCACACATCCAGCAACCAGAACAGGGACATTCATGGCAGGAAGTCTTGGGACGTCTTAGGGTGACGACAGGGCCCTTGCTCAACTTAAAAAAGAACCACCTCTTCTTCCTGGTTCTCTTCTTCTGTTGGCTGTGATATTAGCTCAGAACACTACTGTTTTAGAACAAGTCACTCCCCTGCCATTAGCCTGAGAATCGGTACTATCAGTGTACATGTCAGCCATGAACGACGCCTCCTCAGAGGTGTCACCGCTGTGAGGAACATAGGTCCTACATGTGGCAACTCTGACCTCAGGTTGGACAGCAGAGTTGATTTTTTTTTTCTTTTCTCAGAAAGAAGAATCCAGTATTTGGGGGAGGGAGGTAGCTGTTGGTGCTCTCATCCCTTAGTCTCATTTTCTTCTTGTATGTAAAGCCAATCCCCCTGCCTGCAAAGCAAACGCCCAAAGAGACGTGTAGGCACCACCGAGAGAATGACCAGATTATAAACAACGTGGAACAATGGGCAAAGGAGCAGAAGTAAGTATCTGAGACAGAGGTAGAGTGGGTCCCAAGGCCAGGAAGAACTGAGAACCACAGTGATGCATGCCTGCCTGAGAACTCACTCACACACAAGAACTGAGAATCAGGGCTGGCGAGATGGCTCAGCGGGTAAGAGCACCGACTGCTCTTCCGAAGGTCCTGATTTCAGATCCCAGCAACCATATGGGTGGCTCACAACCACTCGTAATGGGATCGGACGCCTCTTCTGGTGTGTCTGAAGACGCCAGAGAGAGCGGGAGCCAGAGCGAGCGGGGTCGGCAGAGGTCCTGAGTTCAATTCCCAGCAGCCACACACATGATGGCTCACGGCCATCTGTACAGCTACAGTGTACTCATACACATAAAGTAAATAAAATAAGTCTTTAAAAAAATAAAAAAAAAAAAAGAACTGAGAATCAGACAGAGGGGTCTCACCCCTTCAAGCCATCTTGCAAACCCTAAGTTGGGATCTAACCTTGCAACAGAACAACAGAGCAGCATCCCAAGCAGGGCCCATCCATTTCCATGAGGTACAAGCTTCCTCTTCCCAAGTTAGGATCCAAGGTCACCTGGAACCCAATCCCTTGCAAACGAATGAGTCGGCTGAATCGGAGTCCCTTAGTGACTGACAAGGCCCTCCCTCTAGGGAAGAGGTGATTGATGTGGGGGCCGGGGGCTGGTGAGAGGAGGGCAAGGAACCAGCAGAAATCCTGCTGGGAAGACCCAGTGCCCATCCATCAGCTTCTCGGAGATCTAGGGAAGAGTCATTCTTCCCCTGTGTGTTTTGTTACAGGATTGCCAACGAGAAATTGGGAAACAAGCTGAGAGAACAGGTGAAATACATCGCCAAGCTGACTGGCGAAAAGGAGTAAGTCCTCCTCCCTGGACAGTTGCCTCTTGGGACCACCCCTGGTTGATTGACATTCTGTATGGGGACCAGTCCCCAAGAAAACAAAACAAAACAAAACAAAACACAAAGATCCAGGCAGACCCTGAGACCTGAAACAGTGCCTTTGCAACACTAGCATGTCACTTGACTACGCTGGACCTTAATCCCCTCCCTCAATGGCAATACAGTGAGAGATTGCCCACTTCCTTCCTCCACTCACCTCCTGTGAGTTTCAGAGGCTGGGGACATTAAGAAAAGAATGAGTAGTGGCAGACAGGCTATGTGTAGGGGCTAAGTGGATGGAAGAGATGTCCATGAACGAAGGTGTAAGACAGCCATGGCTCCCTGGTGGGACAAATCAAGGGAGGAAGTCCAGGTTGAAGGTTCCTTGGCTTTACCTTGTCCTCAGGAAACTGAGGCCCCTGTACTTGGAGTCCTACTCTCCCTGTGACCCTGCTTCACCACCTGGTCAAAGGTTTGTCACACTGGGAGTGAGGCATGGGTATGTAGGGAGTTTGAGGACAGAGGTGAAGAAATGAGTATCTAAAAGTAGACACACTTGGAGGTGCTAAGAATCAGGCAGTGACATGGCCTAGGATTAGGATTCCCAGGCTTTTTCCAGGGAACAATAGAGACTACCATGTTTGACATTCCAGGAAGGTCTGGAGAGGGTTTGCATGTGTCAGTGTTGGCCAAAGCAACAGTTGCCTCAAGCTCTGTTGTGGAGCCTGAGAATATCAGTGTCTCTGACACCTGGAACCTATCTGTGGCTCCTGGGAGCAAGCTCCATCCTGGGCTTTTACCTCACATTGGATAATGGGTTGAAAAGGAGAACAGAACCACTGTGAATGGAGTGTAAGAAACCAAGGCCGGGCATAGGGTGGGCTGTTCAGAATGTAGAAGGCATGCATATACTGGCAGAAGAGAAGGACTGCCTAGGGGCACATGGACTGGCAAGCAACAGGAGAAGAGGCCAGATCTTCAGAGAGCAAGTGGATAAAGTGTGACCCGAGATGAGGCTGAGCATCTGTCCTGACACGTGACTGCTCTAAAGAGGACCATGACACTTTCCAACGGAGGGAAAAACATTTTATGAAAAGAGTTAGCTAAAATAATAGTTGTCATACTCTCAAAAGCCCCATACCCAGTGGCACAGGCCACCATAAGTTCAAGGCCTTCCTAGGCTATAGAGCTAGTTCAAGACAAGACTGAGCAGTGCAGTGAGACCTCGTCTCAAAAATTAAAAGTTGGAAAAAAAGTGCTGGGGACATAGTCTGGAGGTAGAACACTTGTATGGTTTGAGCAAGACCCTTTGCTCAATCTCTAGGACTGACAAAAAATCAGAATGTAATAGATAACTACAGCTGTTTTTTTTTTTAAATATATTTTACCAAGTTCCAGAAAAAGCCATTTTCACCATGAGCTCATTCTTGAAATTCCTTGGTCTTATTTGAAGGAAAGCCATTCTAATAAGAACAATAATGATAATAATAATGAGTCAACTAATAATTGTTATTCAGTATGTGGGAAGCAGTGCTCTAAATGTTTTACACACATTGACTTAATCTTTGAGAGACCTTATGAGCCGAGAATACAGGCACCCATTGACTCAAGGTGGGACTGTGTCTGGATAAACGCACTGTAAGTTGGAAATGTTATTCATCCAAACATGCATTTAATACCCACAATCTGCCACATGTGGCAGCTTAGCCCCACAGTGGCCTGTGGAGCAGTGGCTGTGGTAACCTGCAAGCTCCAGTTCATTGTCATTTCCCAAAATCCCCTGAGAAACCTGGGCCATATCTTGCCAGTCTGAAATAAGGAAAAAGGAGAAAAAAAAAAAAGCATCCAAGTTCAGAGCATGTTTTCCTATTGTGTATCATTTTCATGTTGTTATGAAGCCAAAAATATTGTAAGTTGAAGCACTGAGCCAGGATCTCTCCATTTCGAAGAGCAAAGAAATGATCCCGAAGACTGACTGTCTTCCCCTGTCCCCATAGTCTTCTGTCATCTACTTCTCTCAAGACTTGTTAGGAGAAATCCATAGTTTGATAATAATTGTCATCTATTGAGTCATGGAGAAAACACTAAGTTATCTTTCCTTTGCCCTATATCCCTGTCTCTACCAATGCATCTGTAAAATGGGAAGAAAAAATTGGCCGTGTTCTCAACAGAGCCAGGAACCCTGTACTTTCTCTTCTTCAAAAAAGGGAGTAGAGAGTTCTAGAGTGTTGGTTGGCTTCAGGTGAGAGAGCTTCCCAGACAAAGCTATGAGCATCCAAAGTGAGAAGAGTTAGAGCAGCCTTCTGTTTCTTCTATCCGAATTCCATCATTTGTCAAACTGAATCCTTCCAAAACAGGCTTAATTGTTCCCACCAAAAATATAGATGAGAGGCCTGGAGCTGGCAGAGTGGACTTCTGCCTGGGTCTTCCTCGCTCTCAGGTCTAAGCTGCTTCTATGGGGACACAGGGCATTTGTAAGACCCCAGCTCTGAAAAGGTAAGGCCCTCCTTACACCTCCACTATGACACCTTCTGGGTTCTTTCCAGCAAGAAGCCAAGTAGGTCAATCAGCCGCCTGCCTTCCTCACCTCCCTCTCCTTCCCACAGCCACCTCCACAATGTAATGGTCCATCTGCAGCAGGAGAACAAAAAGCTCAAGAATGAGATAGAAGAGAAGAAGCTAAAGGCCGGCAACTCGAGGATCTGTACCAAGGTCCTGGCCCCATGCAAACTGGAGCCAACCCAAAAGGGGAAGCTATGCAGTGCACTGGGCTGGAGAGGGATGCCCCAGGACCTGTCTCCGAAAATAGACCTCAACAAGTACATTGGGGTGCCTCACTGCTCAGGTACCTGCACCATAGCTCTTTACTACTGTAATGTCTCCTTTCTTTGTCCCATGAACCAAAATGGCAATAATGTGACATTTTTCTTTTTTAAAGATAGTTGGGTTAGAAGTCATAATGGAAGAAGAAAACAGGCTACCACAAACCTTTGGTCACATACTTAGCTTGCCCTCAGACCAGTGGTCAGTCCTTCCAACATCTGTAGTGTCCCTTAGATCTGAGACTGTTGGGGAGACACAAGTAGCTTGTATCTCAGACCTATCTCCTCCCCCGACTCAGTCCAGTTGTGGGGTGTAGGGAAAAGAGGGAAAGAAAAGACTTCTTCCTAATGTTATGTGGCTATAAACCCTACACAAGCACCCCAGCCCTCCACTCAGCCTGGGCTATACCTAGGGTTCATTCCATGACACCCCAATGTCACACTGCAGCAGGGCTGCCTAACCACGAGGCTGGTCCTAAAGGAGCTGCTCATTCACTTCTCCTCAAATTAAAGCTTTCCTTTCTTCCCTGTTCCACCAGGCTCCTCCTATTGCTAGAATCGGCTCTTCACCCTAAGCATCACTTCTACACGTGTTCAGAGGACACTGAGTTCCCATCCCTCGTTCTTGACCAGAACCAGCTCCTACAGTCGTCCGTCAAGGCCCCTGTCTAGTTTGCAAGATGTTCATGCTTTACTGAGTTTTGTCTACTTCCTGAAGTGGAGTTGTAGTACCCCCACTCCCCCCCCCAGACTCTGGGCCCAGACTCTGAAGTAAAGACACAAACAACAAAGCCTCCATGAGCGCCTGGTGTCCCTGAGGTGTCTCCCCACAGCCGGCTCATCCCTGTTTTCCGCATGTCAAAACGGGCTAGCCTCTTTACTTCTGTAGAAGAAACAGTGCTCCCAAAGTAAGCTACTGAGGTACCTGGATTAGGTTGTTAAACCAACAAGAGACTGGTGCCTTTCCCCCACCCTACCCCCATGCCTCTGTCTGGAATTTTAAATAGAACAGGAAAATCTAGAAATCGTTTTATTTTTCCACCCCCAAAAAGGGGAACAGTTCTAGGACCCAAAAGAAAGTGCTAGAAATAAGTGATCTATTTTCCAAGTGGCGGAGGTAGAGCACACCATCTGTTTCCTCCCTCGCTGCCACATTACATTCCTCCTTTTAACAAGTTTACTTTTTCTCCCCAGCCAGGGCAATACAAGTAAAATTCCATTATAACAAACTCCAAGGACAGCTAAACTATTTTATTGTGGTAGGATTTTGTTAAGCTGACTACATGTCTGGAATTTATATTTCCAGTCTATAGGAAATAGAGACAAATAGCTACCAGAGTAAAATAAGAAGAAATGGAAGAGCTTGCATTTCTGAGAGGGCAGGAAGAGGGGAGGAAGAAGCCCACTGGTAGGCAAGGACTCAAATACTCTTGCCCCCCTCCCCAGTCAAACCAAGGCCAAGAAAACTCTGTTAGTCATGGTTTCAACCTCGCCAGTGTGCAGAAGGGCTCAGTTCCAATGAGCAGAGAGAAGCGGGGTACTGAGAAGCTCTGGAAACTTCTCTCGTGGTGTTTGATGTCCATCTGCTTAGGTGCTTCTAACTTTGTCCCCCACTTGGGTTAGAATAAATTTTACTTCCTAGAGAAAAGTAGAAAGAGCTGGAAAAGAGAAACACCTGATACCAATGAGACCTACATCTAGTCTTAGCTATGGCCCATTTATTCAAACACAAGTTCAATATTCTTGAAGTCCACAGCCCAGTCTTCTAAAAGGGCAGGCTTATCTCCATGATTCATGAAGAGGTTTCATCCACATTGGCCAAAATTGCAACCTCCAGATACTGTAAATGTCACATAGCTATCCAAAGCTGTCTTACACTTTCTCTGGGGGTGATTATATTAGATCAAAGCAGGAGTGAATTATGGGAAGCAGGCAGATCAGAATGTTTTACTATTTCACCCAGTCAGCTAGCCATGAAAGTTCAGGCTGGAGGAAGACCAGAGTAGGCGGAGAGAATAGACTGTGAGAACACAGGAGGGGGGAGCTAAGTGTTCCTTAAGAAGTAACCAAAGAAGTCAGCCTCGTCAAAGCCATTTAATAGCTGATACTAAGCCTGGCACTTGGGAGGCAGAGGCAGGAGGCAGGAGGATTTCTGAGTTTGAGGCTAGCCTGGTCTACAGAGTGAGTTCCAGGACAGCCAGGGCTACACAGAGAAACCCTGTCTCAAAAAAAAAAAAAAGAAAGAAAGAAAGGAAGGAAGGAAGGAAGAAAGAAAGAAAGAAAGAGAGAGAGAGAGAAAGAAAGAAAGAAAGAGAAAGAAAGAAAGAAAAAGAAAGAAAGAAAGAAAGAAAGAAAGAAAGAAAGAAAGAAAGAAAGGAAAAGAAGAAAAAAGAAATGGTTGTGGCAATACATCTTTTAATTTTTAAAATTCAACAAAGTGGGGCTAGCAGGAAACTGTCTCTGCAGGATAAAAGCTCCCTATGTACCGGCAGGGCAGTATTTGCGCTCTCCTTTAATCCCTGGACCCAGGAGGCAGAGGCTGGCAGATCTCCTAAGTTCAAAGCCAGCCTCGTCTACAGAGCAAGTTCCAGGACAGCCAGGGCTACATGGAGAAACTCTGTCTTAAAAAAACAAACAAAACAACCCCCCCCCCCCCAAAAAAAAACCCATAGGAAAAGGCCAGAACTTCATACTCAACGCTAACAGATTACCTCTGAGGTCAAGAACAAGACAAAGATGCCCATTCTCCCACTCTGGCTCCTGGTTCTTAACACAGTACCGGTGATTGCAGCCAGAGTGCTTAGGCAGGGAGAAGAAATAAGATACCCAAATTGGAAAGGGGGGCTGATGAGGTGGCTCGGCAGGTGTAGTGGTTTAAATAAGAACATCCCCTCATAGGCTTGGCCCCAGTTGCTGGCACTGGTTGGGGAGTCTTAGAAGGCACAACCTGGCTGGAGAAAGTATGTCACGTGGAGTGGGCTTCATCCCACTTCCTGCTTGCATTTAAAGATACGGCCTCAGCTTCCTGCTCCTGCCACCATGCCTACCACTTGCTGTGTGCTTCCACTCCAGTCCAATGGTCTCCTACCCCTCAAACAAACTGGTTTGAAGTTGCCTTGGTCACGGTGTTACATCACAGTAATAGGACAGCAACTAATATAATTGCAGGTTAAGGTGCTTGCTGAGCCAACCCGGATCCCTGGATCCCTGGATCCCAGCCCTGGAATCCATGTAAAGATCCTGGATGTGGTGGCACAAACCTGCAATCCCAGCACTCCAAGATGGAAGGCAGAGAGAAAATCACCAAGGACATTCATGGGCCAGCCTGGCGTAGGCAGCAGGGCAGAACAAGAGAGATTCACTCCACCTTAGTGACTGGGGAGAATGACTGATTAACTCTGTTCACAGATCATATTTTGTATCTGTGCTGGGAAGGTAGCTCGGTCAGTAGAGAGCTTCCTGAGCAAGCACAAGGCCCTGGGTTCAATACTGCATAAAACATGTATGGTAAGCCACACCTGTAATCCCAGCACCCGGGAGGCAGAAGAAGAAAGAGCAGGAATCCAAAGTCATCTTTAATTACATAGGAGGTCTCAGAACTGGCTGGGTCACACACAACCCTGTCCCAAAAAGGAAAAAAAAAAAAAAATCCTATGCATTCCACACATATAAAAGAAAACAACTGCCTTAATAAACCAATTCAATAAAGTAGCAGGATAAAAAGTAATAGACAAAACTCTATTACATTTTTATATACTAATAATGAATAGTCTAGAAATTTCAAAAGCAATCCCAGTTACCACAGAATCAAATACATCAGGCATGGTGGTGCATTAACTGTAATCCTAACTAACATTCAGAAGGTTGAGGTAGGTAGAATCACAAGTTCAAGGCCAGCCTAGAAAACAAAACCAAAAGTCGGAATTAGTCAAGAGGGTTGTGCTGGCTAGTTCTTCCGTCAACTTGACGCAGGCTATAGTCATTTCGGAAGAAGGACCCTCAGTTGGGAAAATAGCCTACAGACTGGTCCGTGAGCAAGCCTGTGGGGCATTTCTTGATGACTGATGTGGTAGCGCCACCCCTGGGCTGGTGGTCCTGGATATATAGGAATGCAGGCCAAGCAAGCCATGAGGAGCAGCCAGGAAGGAAGTAGCATCCCTCCATGGCCTCTGCATCAGCTCCTGCTTCCAGGTTCCAGCTCTGATTTCTCTGGATGACAGACTGTTAAGCTGTAAGATGAAATAAACCCTTTTGTTCCTCCAGGTGCTTTTGGTCATAGTGTTTTATCACAGCAAAAGGAACCCTAACAGAGTTGACAACTGATAGAACAACTATAAAACATTGCTAAAGCAGACATAAATAGAAACATGGTCCGTGGTCATGGACTGGAAACCTTAGTAGCGATCTACTGATACTACCCACATGGATTTATAGATTTGGTGCAACTTCCTTCAAAATTCCAATGATGTCCTTTGCAGACATGGAAAAGACTATGCTAAAATTCATATGGTTACATATGGTTCTGAGTCATCATGTGGGTGCTGGAGAATTAAGTCTGGGTCCTCTGCAAAGAACAGCAAGTGTGCTTATCCCTTGAACCTGCAAAGCTACCGTGGTCTTGTCATGAATAGTCCTACTGACCAGTGGAAAAAAACTATACAGAAAGCCAAGATAAAACACCTTGCACATATGGCCACAAGATTTTTGACAAGGGCCGCAAGACCCTTCAATGGGGAAATGGACAGCCTTCAACAATGGGTACTGGGAAAGGGGGATTATCAATATGCAGATGAATGAAAGAGAGCTTTATTTAATAGCATATATAAAATGAAGTCAACTACCAAAGATGAACTCGGATGACAGAGAACAAAGCCACCTAGCCCCAGGCAGGGCCGTTTTATAGACTGCATAGGCCCCAGTGCCCCAACTCCAGCAAGTCCAAAGCGTTACGAGCTCACTTCAGGGCCTTAGGTCTAAACAGAGACCACAGAATGGTTTTAGAAATGTTTCCATCCACTAGAAAGAGAATCGGCTGTCACCAGAGGAAGCTGAGAAGTGGTGGTAAGACTGCCGTGAACAGGAAGTATCTGTAATCATCTGAAACCTCTGTTAGAGGCAGGTATAGAGTAAATCTCAGGCAGATGCTTTAACACCGCTGGGCAGACCCAGGAGCAGGTGAGCCATGCACCTCGTGGCACCTGTGTCCTCAGCTTGGTGCGTTCCTTTTTTTTTTTTTTTTTTTTTTTTTTTTTTTTTTTTTTTTTTTGGTTTTTCGAGACAGGGTTTCTCTGTGTAGCCCTGGCTGTCCTGGAACTCACTCTGTAGACCAGGCTGGCCTCGAACTCAGAAATCCGCCTGTCTCTGCCTCCCAAGTGCTGGGATTAAAGGCGTGCGCCACCACCACCCGGCGTGTTCCTTACTTTTAAATTAAGGAGCAGCAGACCCATAGCTTTCACATATCCCGTTTTTCTCATCCAGAGGAGCCATGTAAAGGAGTTTTTGATCATGATCTCTGCTCACTAGTCATAAACTATCAATCAGCATCTCATTCTTCCAGGTCCACTGTATGCTAAGCCTGAACCTGTAAACAGGTCACCCTACCCAGCCATCTTCTCTGGCCCATCTAGACACCCTCCCCTAGCCTTCTCACCCAGGGCCAAGGTTAGGTTCCTCAAGGAAGCAGCTGGAAGCCTCTAGACAGCACAGATGTCTTAAAGAAGCTTCCCCCCTCCCTCCCACCCTGCAACGCCCTATCCCCACCGAGAAGGCTAAACGGAGCCCCTGCTCCCCTCTCTCCCATTACGTAAGTCCCAAGGCCTCAGCAGCGTCTACCGCCACACCTCAGCTGGGTCCCAGTCAACACTTCCCCTAGGAAGCCCAGCCTAGAGGCTAATAAGGTGGCTTAGTCACTGAAGTGCTTACTACACAAGAATGAAGAACCGAGTTCAGATCCCTAGCACCCAGGAAAAAAGCCAGGCATGGTGTCTTACACCTGTAGTCTCTGTGCAGGAGGGGTAGACATAGGTGGATCCCTGCAGCGTGCTCCACAGCCAGTCTGGCAAAATTGAATTCCAGGTTCAATGTCGAGAAACTATCTCAAAAAATGAGGTGGAGACCAACTAAGAAGATACCTACAGGCACCCTCTGGCCCCTACCACATGCCATGTGCGCGCGCGCGCACACACACACACACACACACACACACACACACA
>JADRCD010165514.1:0-26370 GCA_019843815.1 Montemys delectorum | reverse complement strand
ACTAAACCACCAACCAAAGAGTACACATGGTGGGACTAAAGGCTCCAACTGCATATATATAGCAGAGGATGGCCAAGTTGGTCATCAATGGGAGGAAAGGCCCTTGGTCCTGTGAAGGTTCTATGCCCCAGTGTATGGGAATGCCAGGAATGCAGGAGAGGGTGGGGTGGTGAGCAGGGGGAGTGGGGAGGGAACAGGGGTTTGTTTTTGTTTTTGTTTTTTATTTTATTTTATTTATTTCTTTTTTTTTTTTTTTGGAGGGGAACCTGGGAAAGAAGATATTGTATGACATGTAAATAAAGAAAATATCTAATAAAAAATAAATAAAAATAAATAAACTTTGCCCCATTAGGTTTAATAGTTATCTTTGAATTCTTTTATTAGTTATACACAATTAAAATTAGTGCAGAAGCAATATTGTGTGGATTCAGCCCTGTCCTCTAAGCGGCACATGATGTTACACTTGGATGAGACAAATGTATTCTCTCTCTCTCTCTCTCTCTCTCTCTCTCTCTCTCTCTCTCTCTCTCTCTCTAACAACAAATCTCACCTGTTTTTAAAATCTGTTGAAATGGCTGCTAGTGTCAGTATGAGGTTATGTTCTTTCTTGATATTTATTTTTATGTTTGTGAAAATACACTTCTGTGTGTGCAGCGGGGCACATGAGGAGGTCTGCGGATAACTTATGGGGACTGGCTCTCTATCTCCAAGTGAGTTTAGGAAATCCAACTTTGATAGAGGAGATTGTCAACAAGTGCCTTTACCCACTCAACCCTCTCACTCCTCTTGTGAGTTGATTCTATTCTAAGCACTCCTGACATTTATTTTCCTAACAATAAGGAACGAAATTTAGGAATGGACTATATGACTTCTCAATTAGCAGTTGTTTGATTCTTCCAAGCTGCCTTGAGAAAAAGGACTGACAGTAACAGCTAGTAGGAGGATCCTTATCTACTTAATCCTTGCCATTTGGAACATTTCATAGTTCCCTGGGGGAAACTACACAATGATCACAGCTGATTGTCTCACCTCTTGAATGTACAATCTCAGCTAGGGAAATCTAGGGTCATTGCAAGCCTTGCTGAACTCTAGGAAACTTCAACATCTTCTATCTGGACAGGCAGACTGCTGGTGCTGGTGCCATGGAGGAAAGGCTCTGATTGTGCAAACATAAACTTCCATTTGTGTGTGAGGTATGTTGTGCATAGTGTAAACACAAATCTTGATATCCATGCACAATGTGCTGCAACTGGCTCTAATAATCTTCTCTAGCTATACGAGCCAGCAACTCAGGCTTAGCATATGGCCAGATACCTCCTGCACTGCCTTGGTGTTGCAATAAAAGTTTTCTTGCAAATGCTTTTCCCTTGTCTACTTTTAGAAGTGTTAAGTGAACTGGTAACACAAAAGCAGAGACAGCAGAGGCACTGGAGTGTCAAAGGCACCAACTGTGGAATAATTGACTGGCAGGGCTACAAAAGTGGCAAGACTGCCATTGTCTTCACTGTTAAAGGAGAGCCAACATGTGCTGACGCTAACAGCCTATCTAGAAGAGACACATTCTGTGTCTAAGAGGACTCTGGCCTTTAAAGGCACAATAAAGACAGAAGGAAATCATCCATACAACAGATATTTCCACCTCGAGATCCCAGGAATGTGCTATATATGAAGAAGTAAGGCTTCTTGTGTTCCTATTCTATAGTTTTCTATCTCTACTCCCTTGTCTTCATTCTCTCTAGCGATCTGTTAAGCAAAATATAGGATTCTGCTGTAAATATGGCTTCATTATTGCATAGAAACTCTTACTTTTATATAGTAATGGTATTAAGTGTGTAGATAGATAGAGATGTAGGAAAGTACAGTGCTCCATCCCAAAATGTGGGTTTGGACTTCATATATATATACATATATATATATATATATATATATATATATATATATATATATATTGGTTTTTTAAAGACAGGGTTTCTATGTATAGCCCTGGCTGTCCTGAAACTCAGGCTGGCCTCGAACTCAGAAATCCACCTGCCTCTGCCTCCCAAGTGCTGGGATGAAAGGCATGAGCCACCACCACCGAGCTCTATTAAAATATTTTATACACTATATTTTGATCATATTTATTCCCCCCACAAACAGTCCTCCAATATATTCCCTACCTCCCTACATTTTGTTTTGGTTTTTATTTTTGTTTTGTTTTTATTTTGAGAAAGAACTGGAACATGGGATTGTATAGACCCTTTATATGTGATTGTCTCTAGTGTAAACCCAGCACTGGAGAAACTCTGGATTCTTAGAGTTCCTTATGTTCTCAATAGGCCCCCAGCTTCCACTGCTGAAAATTCACATTGCAGACTCTAAGACTTGTTCCCTGGACTGAGTCCCACTATCCACTGCAGTGTGGTCTGCAGGCTGAAATAGAAAAGCAGAAAGCTAGCTCACTGATAGCTAACGAAAAGTAAGATAAACATTTTGAGACAGTGGACAGTGTTGGATCAAAGAGGGAAGGAGAAATAGAAAGGCTAGAAAACCGAGGCTGATGACAAATAGAATTCTGTAGTGAGCCAGAGAAATGGCAGCCTTGGTCACTAGAAGAGTTCCAGGCAACTGTCAAACCTGTAGGGCCAATGGGCTCAGACACCACAGACCTGGTAGCTGTAACATTTGTCACTGCCTATGGCCAGCCCTTGAAGAAATTCTCCTCTCTTATCCACAGTTTTCAACCTACAGAGTGAACAAGACCCCTTCCATTTGGTTGGAAACATGAGTGTTGGAAGAAAATGGTGGATGCTAGGCTTCTTTACTGGAAGGTTACCTTCCCATTTAAAATTGCTAAATATTTTGTGGGAAAATGCCTTGGGAATATGTCACATCTTATCTTCCATCCAATTTCTTCTCACCAGTTCAGCAGTGGTTGCTTTTTCTTGCCTGGATTATGAAGTAGCCACTTTCCCAATTTCTTATTCCTTTGAATGATACTGACTGGCATTCTGTTCTATTCTAACCTTTCTCCTCTTCCAAGAATCAAACACATTCTGTATTCTATTATATCTTAGTGTAATCAAATGTTGTATTTTACCCAGTATGATAAACTTTTAGCTTAATTCTGTATTTTGAGTTTCAGTGACTCTGGTTTAGGAGTTCCCTCAAACTGGGTTCTCTGTCCTTGTGACAGTACCATCACCATTTAAACATCAGATATGAGATGCCATGAGTTCATTTATCTTATACAAACCTGATTTCAGCCATTCTTTTAACAGTACCTTCACCCTTTAAATATCAGATGTGAGATGCTATAAGTTCATTTATCTTATGCAAACCTGAAGTCAGCCATTCCTTTAACAATACTTAATTATTCTAGTAGAGAAAGATATGTAGATACCACCATCCATGTACCAAATATGCTCATTATTACTCAGGTGTTGCTGTTCCTAGCTCCTCAACAGTAAACAGAGCAAAGATATAAATGTGGTACAGACACCTTAGCATAAGTGAAACTATACGTGTTATTGAAAGACATGAGATTACATAGTACCTGTAACTTAGTTCTAAAATCCAAACTTTTCTCCACTTTTAATCTGTGATCACTGCCTTCATTAGTGAGAAAACTGGCTTGCATGATTATCTTTTTTAAAAGATTTTTTATTTATGTATATGAGTACTGTGATAGAAGAGAACATTAGACAGAAGAGGGCATCAGATCTCATAATAGGTGGTTGATTTCATTATAAGATTGGTTAGTTTGATGCTCTTTGTTGTTGTTGTTGTGGTTGTGGTTGTGGTTGTTGTAGTTGTGGTTGTGGTTGTTGGTAGGAGTGCTCATGATTAAGTCCAGACCTTGTATATGAAAACCAAGTGCTTTCCCAATGGGCTGCATCCTCAGCACTATTCATTTTGGAGTTACTTTATTTCCTTATAAACTATTTGAAAATGAGACATAACAAGGTAGAGATGAAAATTAATGGGCTAATAATGTAAAGCACGTCAGATACATTTTAAAAGATTATTTTGAGTTTAAATCAATAGAAATGTATTAACTTTGACTCTAGGAAACTTGATTAAAATAAATGTCTTTCCTCATCTTTGACTCTCTAACTGTCCCAGGATTGTTAAGACCAATATAAATTCAGAAACAAGAAATGTCCTTATAACTTCAAGAACTGGGTAAAAATCTCTGACAAGAGTTACTCCAAAAATTTATTGGCTTATCATTAATATGAACACTTTCTGAATAACAAGGTAGTATTTTTGTTACTCTTCCCAGAAACCGTTTTACTACAATTACAATTTTTCCATTAGTCTTTCATAATAAGGTAGGCACAGAGCTTAGTTCTTGAGTCTAACCAAGAGTAACTAGTATCCTTCCTTACCCTATTTATAGCATGCCAATCACAGCTGTCACCCTGTGTATGCCTCCATGTCCAGGATCGCCCCCTAATGAGAGCAAATGATATAGTCTTTTCAGCCTATAATGTTTAGGAACAAAGGATAGTCATGAGCTAGGGAAGGATAGAAACAGATTGATGTTTGAGCTCCCAGATGTGTGGGTAGCAGAGATGAGCAAGTGCCACTGCAACATAATGTATCTATGGGTCTGGAGATGCCCCAGATCTGGTCATGAGTCCAACTCACCCTGTGTGCAGCAAATCAGTTGATATAAATTTAGGCTATGTTAGTAGTACAACACTGAACCACAAACATGATAAGAACGTGACTCTGTTCTACTTAGAGAGCGGTAGACCACATTTGAAGGATATAGTGAGTTTGACTGGCCACAGAGTCAGCATACACATACAGTTAAAGTTTCTGTGAAAATATACCAGAGTCAACACTATTCTACTTTGAAGTAGTTCAGGATGAAGTAGTTCATACTCTTGTGGGAGGCCAGAATACATGCTACCTTGAGGATCTTTCCAACCAGTAGCCAGTTAATAATTACTCCGTATAGTTAAGGAAAATGAAAAAAATCTAAAATATTGTGTACTTCTTTCTATGGAAAATGAGAAATTTTGATGATCCACATCATATAATCTCTCACAAACTAAGTTAAATGATTTCTACTAAAGTCAAAGCTGTGACTTTAATTCTCTAAGCAGGTATTTGCCAGACAATTCAAGTGCTGAATTTTTTAAGCTATTAACTTTGTGGCCTTGGGGTTTGACACCCCTCCTGTTTTCATAGTACACATTTACATGTGTTGTAAAACAACTCCATGTTGGTAGAGCAGGAACCATTTTATACCCTGCCAATTAAGAACTTAGATGTAAATTGAAAGTGATCAAAGTCATACTTCTGCTGTATTACAACTCTGAGAAACATTCCTATAAACCAAACGCCCAGGCTCTGCTCTGCTCTTCTCTGCTCTGCTCTGCTCTGCTCTGCTCTGCTCCGCTCTGCTCTGCTCTCCACGCTTGCCTTTAATAAGCCAAAGGGAAACTGAAATTATTACATGCTACATAAATCTCAGGGTTTGTGGAGTGCGAGTCATTTTCATCTTATGTGTGTTTGTACTCTTTTGAAATGTCATAACCTTATGCAATGATTTTTAGGCACAGTTTTGTAATGCTTCAAACAATTTTAATTCATACTTAAAGGTAGTTTAAATGTATGTGCCTAGATCAGATGAAATCAAAGTCAGCTTCCGTCTATTTTGACTGTGGTGTACAAAACAGTTTTTAAGCATCACTACTGATACAATATTAGTGATAAACCCGTAACTAAGAGATAAACTAAGTACATAAATGTTACGGATTTTTTTTTAAGTTAAGCCTGGTGTACTGATGCATGCCTTTAACTTCCCAGCAATTGGGAGGCAGAGGCAGACGGATCTCTATGAGGTCAATGTGGTCTGTACAGGAAGTTCTAACAAGCCCAGCCCCAGCCATATAGTCTTTTAAAAAGTCCTGAAAAATACAGCCATTCTCAATCATAGGGAGGAAGTTATCTTTCCTATTTGACATTCTTTAAGTAACTTTAATAAGCTCTCTTTGAAATGTTTCACTATTTTAGAAAAGGGAAGGGGATTCCAAATAATCCTCCCATACAAAGCACACAGTAGGACATGTTCTCAGTGTACCTTTCAACCACTGAAGAAGCCTGTATCACAACCTCCATCCAACGCAGTGGGGAGTGATAATCATGGCAGCTGCCTATCTAAAACTGTACTTTCTTAAAAGGAGTTTTTAGCTTAGCTTGCAGTTTCATTTCTTAAAATCTGGCCCAAGAACAAGAGCAATCTATTGCATAGTCTTCTCTTCCAGACCTACAGGGTGGGAGTTGTGTCTCCACTGAGTGGCCAAGTCAGTTCTGAGAATCACTGAGTCACAGGGATTTTATCACCAATATGCATCTCATAGATGATACTCCTGGGCTGGTTTTGTCTGTCTGATTGATAGTTTGGGGTTTGTTGTCTTTGTGACATGTATTTCTCTGTAGCCCACACTTTTATAATTCAACTCTGTAGCTCAGACTACAGAGTCTGAGACTTGAGTCTCAGTCTGGACTGAGTGATCCAGTCACTGGAGACTGTAGTGATCATCTTACCCCAAGCCAACAGGTGCTAGCAGAGCAAGCTGATGAGGGCTACCACGTCTGACTTCTCCATTGACTACAACTTGAGGGGAAATAGGCTACAAATTGGCAGGAGTTCCCAAATGGGTAAAATTGGCCAATTCTTCTCTCAGAGCCAAGCTCCATCATAGTCACTGCCCAAGTATTAGCACCCACCCTGCTCTGAGCAGGCGACAAATTCCTATCCGTGTTTCTCCTTTCAATTATGGAAAGTGCACACCGACCCTTAAAAAAATAACTATTCATCACTTTGATCCAAGCTAAGAGGGATTATGTAATGTGCATCCAGTGGGGAAAACAGCATAGAATTTTGTTGGTTTGCGTGAGGAGACCTAAAGCGTTCATGAAGCAATTTTTCTTGGTCATTTAAAACTCTTCAGAGGGAAATGTAGTGCTGAGCATTAAAGGGGAGGAGACTGCTGATAAATATCAAGCCAAGCTTATTTCCTAATTATGGAGAAAGTTAATTTCATTATTGTCACTTGGAAAGAACGATGGGAGTTTTAAAATAAGTTGAGTGAGAAGGGGATCTATTAAAAGCAATTCACTTATTTTTTCCCCTTGGCTAATTGTGCTTTATATTCCAAGAATGAAGCCAACAGATGCAGTCAAAATGTCTTCATTTTATTATTTTGATGCAATCCATTTGATCATCGACATCTACCCTTCCCGGTGTGAAGCTATGTGTAATTGACAATCACTACACCAGGGATGAGAAAGGCTGCTGTTGGCTCACATGCCTAGGGGAAGGATTTAGCAGAAGCAAAATTTCCTTTGCTAACATTTTGAAACAAACTAAAAATTAAGAGACCCACAAGACTTGTAACCCCTTACAGAATTTTCGTTGAAACAGTTCTACTTTTCCAAATTTCACCACATTACGGTAAGGCTAGGCAGAAGTACTTGGAAAAGCTGTTATTGGAAACCTGTCCTCTCTGGGTAAAAAGACTTTTCGTGCCCCCATGAGCCCTTTCAAGCAGAAGCATGAGTCGCCCCCTCCCGTCGTCTCCCCTGTCTGTCTGTATATCTCTGCTGCTCTGTTCTCAGGTCACTGATGCATCCTCTTCCTCTTTCTCCCTGGCTCTTCAGCCTGAGGTATAAGCAGCTGCTTTTCAGGGGTGTACAGGAAGGAAGTCATAGGATAATGGACTGCACAGTGAGGAACCTCAGGCATCCCTCCCAGGTGAGCCTGGCCACTTGAGTACCTGGCACTCCACAACATGGGGCCAGCGCCCTGACAACCTGCTAACACTTTAGCAGCACTTAGGTGGTGCCTGCTTTCCCTCTCGCTTCACTCTTTTTCCTTTACTGTGATATTGTCATTAATTATTTGAAGGAGAAAGAAAACATCTCAAGATCTCAAGAAGGTGTCCTCAGAAAATAGGCATGTTTTCCTAAAACCCTTCCCTGCTCCTGTCCACCTCTGAGAGCAGGTAACCGTCTGCTGTGCGAAGGGTTCTAATTTCAGCCACAGTCCAATGTGTTTCCCTATGGACCAGCTTTTACGTATTTTTTTTCCCCAGCCGGGCAACTCCTCCGCCTTCTCAGTTCTACTACTGTCCATACTTAAAAGAAGAAAATTCAATATGCAAGATAGTGTGGATTCCGGGTGTGTGTGCGTGTGTGTGTGTGTGTGTGTGTGTGTGTGTGTGTGTGTGTGTGAAGATGTACATCTGGATTACCTGTCTCACCCTGTCTAAGCCCTGCGATATGGCTACTAGATGCAAGACAGTCAGATGTCTCCAATTGTCCTGTTAAGCTGAAGCTGGCCCTCCAGAGCTCACCTGTCAGTGTCCAGGTAACTGGCCAAGTGCCAGCAGGGTCGCCTTGCTGAACACCTAGCAGGACAGTGCTCTCTCTCCCGCGCATTGCTCAGTACCCTACCTTCGCTTGACGGAATTCTGATTTTATTTCTGCTCCACCACCACCCCTAAAGAGAGCGGGACCATTCCCAAACAGGGCTCCTTACCTCAAACAGAGGACCGATCTTGTTTTTCTCCAGGTAAGCCTGGATTCGGGTTTGTTGACGAGATGCCATGAGGAAGCAGATGGGTCAGCAGAGAGAAGACAATGCGCCTTGGCTGGGGACAGCCCTACTCTGCCCCTGGATGGACCCAGGACAGGAGCTCCGGAGCCTGGGCTTCCTGGCACAGCAATGGCTAGCAACCCGGTGAGCAGCGAGCCCGAAGGGAGCAGGGCTCAGGAAACCCGGGCGAGGCTCTGCCAACTCAGACAACTCCGAGGCAAGGGGAGAACTACATCGCATCCTGCAGCTCGCGCCCACCCTCTCTTCGCTCTCCGCAGCGCCGCCGCCGAAGGGAAATCGCTGCTCTGTCCTCTGGGCGGCAGCAACAGCAGAAGTCGGTGGCCAAAGGCCAGTGTCTGTGCAGCGCCTCCGCGAGCCGGGCTGGGGACAGCGCGGGCCGCAGGGGCGACAGCGCACGGAGCGGCCCTGAGCGCGCCACGATGTGCGCCCAGCTCCTGGCTGCCAGGACCAGCACCCTAGCTGCTCCCCGAGGCGGTGCTCGCTCCCTAGCGACAGCGCCGCTCAAAAAGCCAATGGTAAAGGTGCTTCTTTCAAAGTGCACATAAATCTGGTGCTTGTTGGCTACTCCTTGGCAGCTACAACCGCAGTTCCAAAGAGGATGGTCCTAACCACTCAGCTTGATCTTCTCCTGGCCATGAGCTCTGCCTTCACTTGCCCGGGATGAGAGAAAGCCAGAGATGAGAACTATGGGTGGGTTTTGCCGCGAAAACAAAGTTGCTTATGTTAAAAAGAAAAAGGAAAGGAAAGGAACAGATATTTGTCTTGGCCTTGAGGAAGTCAGCCGCAACCGGCATTTGCTGCCTGAGAACTGATTGAAAATTCCCGAAGTACAGACACCCAAAGCAACCCTTAGGCATTTGGCAGAGAGATGAAACAGAAGTAAGCCAGCTCTCTCTGCTTCCAAATTTGCTTTTCTGCCTATACCTTCAGTTCTCTCTGATACACCTCTGGCTAGGGCACAGGGGCTCCGATCTCCCACCCAACAGTTCTTCCTCTAGATACCTCGTGAGCACATGAATTGATTACCTAATACCTTCTTATTATACAGGGATTTTTCAAGTTTAAGATCTACAGTTATCACAAGGTTCTGTGTAGAGTTCTTTGCATTTAAAAAAAAAATACGATATAAAACACTAAAATCCCAAAGATGATTTGCCTGGTTCTAAACCATTGTGTATTGCCAAAATCAAAAGGTTTATACTAAAACTGCTGGTTTTCTCTACATAAATAGCCACCGGTTTCCTTAAAGCCAACTGCAACAGCATAGATTTCTTCTTTTTCCGCACTGGGTTTCAGGTTTCTGTGACTTGGGTCTGTCCAAGCTTTTTCTCTCCATTGTAAATTATCTTAGCAACGTGCAATAGTTAAGATGAGAACGGATTGTTCCAGGAACTATTATAATAATTGCCTTTAATAATTCACATACACAAAATCTACTAGAGGAGCTAGGCTATTAGCCACTATTGATAGCTCAAAGCAGAAATAATTTGGGGTGGAAAGATGTCGGAACTGTTTCTTTTGCATCAGCCTCATGACCTGACAGGTAAAGGCAGGAGTAATAAATAGTGTGGTGTCCTGGCCTGTCCCATATTTCCTGTAACAGTTCTAAACTACACTTACTTATGTGCTTTTTCATGAGATCGGGAGATACTGAATATACATCATGAATATCAATATGTCTATGAAATATGTCTAGAGTTGGTATGAAGCCTGTGAGTCACCTAAAGGCCCAAGTATTTTAAATTTTACATTGTACTGCAAGATCAGGATAGGCCTTCATCAAAGTATATTTCCTTCCTCTAAGAGATATGAGAGATCTTTCTTCAAATCTATTAATTAATATGGTAACTAATAGATTTCCCTAAACCCAGGAGTTCTGCATCAATTTTCTTGGCCAGAAAAGATAAAGCTTAGTCTGGCCACTGTTTGTACGTTAAAGAAGGGCCATAATGATATTGTAAGTAAGGGTGCTACAGCAAGTCACTCCGCTATTACAAGGAATGTAATCTCTACCCCACAACACATGGATTGTTCCGTTTCTTACAAAATCTGACACCATAGCTACTGGAAGTCTTTTTTGCCCAGTGTCGCCATGGTAGACATAACATCAAGACTGAAACTGTAGAGGCAAAAAGCTCCACCCTTGCCTGGTGGTTTTCAGTCCTATGGAAGTACTTGGCAGCTAAGCAGATGGTGCTGTGCTAATACAGCGGTAAAAAGACATACTGTGGCTACAGTTTTCTTGAGGGATATTGTGAGGATTGTTGTCTTCAAAGAATATTTAACAAAGGACATTTTATCCATACAAAATGTTGGCAGATTAAAAGTTTGGTTTCCTTGCTGAAACTGGAGGAGTGAAATCTGGGGATGAAGTTTCAAGCTTCAATATTAAAAACTATCATGTAAGAGTACATAGGTTGGAGAAACAGGTGAACATAGATGAGGATCACATGCAGTAGGAACAATAATCAGAATTCATCTCACTACAGTCTTAAATGTCTTCTCAGGAGTGACATGTCATGGCAAGTGATTATTTGGGTTAGGCATTCTATAAAATTATGTCAGCTAGAGTAAGAATTGGAGTCCAGCATGAAAAGAATGGCATTTCCTGAAGACATGCATAAGAAGGATTGTGTTGATTAAATGTGTTTCAAATGAGATTGGAGAAGGAAATTAGAGTGTCACTGAGTTTTGGAATAAAGTTAGCAGATGTCAGCTACTTGGTCAAGCCACCTATATAAAATAGGTTGCTCTGTGTTTAAATTCAGACTACCCCATTCTCAAATGGAGCCCATTTATATCCTATACCATATAGTTTAGAAATTAGTCAACAATGGAGCTTATAAATATTCACATTCCCTGTGGAGAGGGCTCCATCTAAGAATGCAGCACTCTGCAATGATAATGAATTAATTAAATTTTAGTGGATGGGTTCAGTCCACCAGTGCACTTTTAGACTAAATTTTGTCCCTTTGTTTCATTCATTTGGTTGATTGCTTACACAGAGGCCAAAGCCTCTGAAGCTGTGAGCCATTTAAAACTATCATTTGTATATTAATAATTTCCTTATGCTTACAATATGCAATGCATTATATAGTAATTTCTTTCTAACTGTGTCTTTGGAATGCTATGACTCTGCATCTTAATAATTTTGATCACTTATAACCTTCATGGTCGATAGGAGCTGGAGAAATGGCTTTCCCTGTTAAGAGTACTGCTGTTCTTCCTCAGAGCAGAGTCTGCTTCCTGGTGTCACTGTCAGACTGCTCACCAAGCCCTGGGAAGCTAGCCCCTGGATGATCTGTTCCTTCTGGAAGATGCACAGAAACAAAATTAAAAATAATAAGAACACATAGTTTTAAAAGGTTGGTTGAAATTTAATCCTGGTCTTGGATTGAATTTAAGATGCTTTTTCTGACATATTACCTTGATACCTTTTCTCCTTTTTTGGCAATTTTTTAGTGAGACTATTTTGACCTCATTGTGCTCTCAGAGTGCCTGTCAGCATAATTTACAAGTACACAGAATCCAATTTGTAGAATGTGCTAAAGCCCTTGTCTGAATCTATTTGTAAGACACCTTGCACAGCTCCTTAAACAAATGATTTTCAATGAAAGACAGAGCACCGACTAAGTCCAATTGACCTACCTCACATCCACTAGCAACATGACCTCTTGGAATTGATTCAACATGGAGGTCAGACAACAAAGACAGTCTCTACAGGTTTCTTGAACGAAGGAGATTCTTGAGCCTGAAGCATAGTGCTCCCTCCTCTTGATGACTTTTGCCTTGTCTATTTACAATAAGCAGCAACAAGTACCTTCCCAAAGAACACAGTGGCTTTGAGCACTCTGCCTGTGCAAGGGAAGGGAACACAGAGAGTTTCCTTCCTTTCTGCCTGAAGAGGTACAAATGCCACCTCTACCATCTTAACACAGTCACAGCGATTTCTGCACTGAACCAATGCATTTCATCCTGGAGATAACGTCAAGACGACGGTGCATTCCAGTTCATCTTTTCTGGATGAAGAAGTGGAGGCACCCAGCAAATAGCTTACCCAGAATAAAAGCTAGCAAGTACCAGAATGTGTGCGTGGACCTCTGTGGTGTCTGAACCACTCAGATCTCTGCTGACCAATGTCACAAATGCTTCATTTCCCTTTGCTTTGTGTTTGTTCACACCAGGGGTTATTTTGATAATGAATTTCAAGACCAACACAATTGTTGACCCTATGTTAAATGAACACATTGTCTCTCATGAGTTTTAAAAACATCCAATCAATCAATCACATTCACACTAACTGTTCTTAGTGGTTGGTAACTCAGATTCAATAGTGCCATGGAATTCAGAACTACAATGATTCTGTGGTTTGACACAGCCTTGCCTTCTACTATTATTCAGTGGAATTCCATCTCTTATTTTCACAGTTAAATATTAGATTTTAAAATTTAATTTTTAATATGTGGGTTCATAAGCAAACTCCATCTTAAAGTCCAGAATTTATGCCAATAACTATAGAACAGGCATATTTATTAAGTCATGAACCATTTGAAGAATGGCTACAGATATCAGACTATATAGATATTTCTTGTTGTGTCAGTAAACTTTTCATTCTAGTGGGCTTCTGCTTGTAGTTTTGCAATGGCATTGTCTTGAGTTTTCATTCTAGTGTGAACCTGTTAGGAAATGGGAAGTGATCAGGAATGTTACTTCATACTGGATACGTTGAAAGGAAGGAAATAAAACAAGAATGCCTGAGCAAACAAAAGATCATGTGCACTACACAATTCCACTCGGTGCACACCCTGGGGAAGCAAGCACTCTGCCTAGGACAGCATGTTCTTCTGCTCCAGTAGAACTATCAAGGAATAAGCAACGTGAGACCTATTTCTCAAATACACATCTCCATAAATGCCAGCTCATCTTCAGCTATAATAAAACAAATCACAATAACCCTAGCACAAAAGGTTAAAGTTCATTGTAGATGAGTTACTGGAACTGCTATTGACCAGCATAAATTTAAACTTTAAATGTAAAAGGCTAGGATGACATTGTACTCTGCAAAGATAATATGAATTCTACAGTAGAAAAAAACAATCAGCAAATTCTCTCCCTCTGAAGCAGATACTGCCCCATATCTCACGACTAGTACTCAACCTCAGATGGTTTTGGTCCTAGGAGAAAGATGATTTTGAGGAACATAATCTGATTTTCCACAAGCATGAGATAGCCACAACCACTTATCCACTCTTTACAATTACTGAATGAAAGAGATTCTGATGCTCTTGAAGAAGACCCAGTTCAATTCCCAGCAGCCACATAGTGGTTCACAATCACCCATAACTCCTGCACCAGAGCATCTGTTGCCCTCTTCTGAGCTCTGAAGGCACCAACCATGCATGTGATGACACTCATACACAGACAAAACATTCATACATAAAAGAAAATGAATAAAAATTTTAAAAAGGTTTTAACTAAAATATGCTGGTCATTCATAAGGTAGAATCTGAGTCATAGACAGGAATCAGGTTGAATATTTTGTGTTTAAATCTTGTATAATATATCCAGTTGATGTACTTTAATGTATCATTCTTCTAGATACTTATAGTTAGTAATGTGGTTTGAATGTAGTTAGACCCTGTTTGAAATTTGGCTGTCGTTATAGCAGTAGATGAGGCGTGACCTCATGGGGAGAGTTTGGGTATGGTGGTGGGGCCTTCCGGAAAGCTGTAAATATGTAATTTCCTTCTTGGTCTTGCAGGTATAAAGTAGTGACAGTTAACTAGGCTCTCATTATTTATGATTCACATGTACTCACGTATTTGTGAGCCTAAATAAATTTCTCCTTCTTGAATACTGTTATAGCAGCTTGACAAATAGCATTATTACTCTGTACCTCCACTTCAGAATTCTCTCTCCTTTCTCCTCTCTCCTTGCTCCTCTCTCTCCTCTCCCTCTCTCCCTCCCTCAAACTGCCCTCCCTCCTTTGTGTACGTGTACTTTTCCCTCCTTCTATCTTCTTCCCTTCCTCCTTCCTCTCTCCCTCCCATGTGCAAATGTGCTTTATACATACATGAGACAAGTGAAGAAGAGATACACATGTCGAGACTGCACAGCAACCTCAGGTGTCAGTCCATACCTTCCACTCCCTTACTGGTCCATGCATAATCCAGGCTACCTAGCCTGCAAGCTGCTCAGGACACTACATTCTCTGCCCTGAAATCTCACTATAGGAATACTGGGATTACAGATGTACTACCACATACAGCTTTATGGAGATTCTGGTGATCTGAGCTCATGTTCACAGTTTTGAGAAACAAACATTTCACACATGGAACCATCCATCTCCCCAGCCCTCTCTTTGATTAAGAGAGATTTCATTTATTTTGTAGCTTGGGCATGAAACATCTGTGCTTAGTGCAGTGACTGGAACCAATGATGTTTTCTTTTACATCCAGTTTCTGAAGTAGATTCTAAGATGTTTTTTCTATAAATGGTATATCTTGACTGCATGTTCCTGGACATATTTTCTAATCAAATCTTCTCCAATGAATCTAAGATTTCTTCCAACTTATGATATGTATTTTTTTTTAAACATACTGATTCATTGGATGAATTTGGACAAAATATTGTCAAAGCAAATTATTGGCTTTTTTTAAATTTCATAGTCTTTAATCAAATGACATTGTGTTTTAAAACTTGCTTTATTGTACTTATCTGTGTGTGTGTGTGAGACGGGGAGAGAAAGAGGAAGAGAGACAGAGAGAGAGAGAAAGAGAGAGAAGAGAACATATGTGTGTGTGTGACCTTGTTGTGTGCCAGAGAACATGTATAGAGGTCAGAGGACAACTTGAAGCCATCAATTTTCTCTATCTGCCATGTGAAAACAGGAAGGAGATTAAACTCCAGTCAGTAAACATGGTAGCAAGCATCTTTACCTGCTGAGCCATTTGGCCAGCCCATAAAACTTGTTGTTTAATAAAGTCAAGACTGTAACACTATTTTAGAAATTTAACAGGGAACCTGGTCACAAAGATTTTATATTTCATTGCATTATTTTCAAAACATCAATTAGGCAAAACAAAGTCAGGTAATGAAAGAACCATGTTCCTATAAAATGAAAGACACAAATACTATGTCATTTGGGGTGAATATTGTTCTGGGTATTGTTTTTTACAAAATCTCAAAAGTTCTATTTTATCAAAAAAGACTCAAGAGCCAGATGCTGGGGTAAAAGCCTGCTAGTTCAGAAAACACCCCCACTAACCTTCCTCCTTAGCCAGTGTCCCAAAAGGAAGAGCCAAATCTCCTTCCCCATCACATCTTTTTTTTTGTTTGTTTGTTTTGTTTTTTTTAATGCTAAACTGATTTTTAATTTAAATTTATTTGTTTTTATTCTTTAACCCCTTTTTACAGTTCAGACCTCATCCCTATCCCAGTCTGCTCCCGCCACCCATACCACTCCCCATGTCATACCTTGTTGTCAATCCCCCATCTCCAATAGGATATCCCTATACCCCCACTCCTACCCCTGCCCTACCCCAGGCCTCCTCACTCCCTGGGGCCTCAAGTCTTTCAAGGGTTAGGTGCATCTTCTCTCACTGAGGCCAGACCAGGCAGTTCTCTGCTGTGTTTGTGTCAGGGGCCTCATATCACCTGGAGGATGCTGCCTGATTGGTGACTCAGTGTCTGAGAGATCTCTGTGTCCAGGACAGTTGAGACTGCTGGTCTTCCCTCCTCCTCCTTCCAGCTTTTCCTCCATTCAACCACAGGGGTTGCTGGCTTCTGTCTATTAGTTTGGGTGCTAGCATCTGCATCTGACTCTTTCAGCTTTTTGTTGGACCTCTTAGAGGGCAGCCATTTTTGCAAGCACACCACAGCATCAGTAACAGTGTTAGGGCCCTGGGGCTTCCCTTGAGCTGGACCCCAATTTGGACCTGTCACTGGACCTCTTTTCTCTCATACTCTTCTCCATTTTTGTCCCTTCAGTTCCTTCAGTCAGGAACAATTTTGGTTCCACTTGAAGTCCTGTCCCTCCCCTGGAGGTGGACTCTAAAATGTCCCCTTACCCACTGTAGAGCACGACATCTTAAAACCCTCCAAACTGAATGTCCTTCCCTTCTACTTCCTGTGCATCTCCCTACCTGACCCTCTCAGTCTTCCTGATACTCCCTCATACTCATTTTTTCCCTATGTTTTATCCCTGTCAACTGGTTGCTTCCTCTGCCTCTCAACCTATGGTTGACTTTCTTTAATCTTGTTTACAGTAAACAGAACACTCTTGGATTAAAAGTGTGTACAAGGGCTGAGCCACACCACAACTAGGAAGAGGTCTTTCCAGTCAATAACACAATCTCGGGGTTCACAGTGTCATCAAACATCCTGCAATACTGGAAGCAGAATCTAAAGCCTTGCCCACATTCCACCACTAGACATACCCCAACCTCAAGATTGAATCTTTGTAAAGTGTATTTTCTCCAATCCCCCAAATAAATGGCTTTTCCTGTCATTTGTAATGTCTGCTCATACCCTCATAGTTTAGTGCCCTCCAAGGACTTTAAGCTTTTCAGAGTGTAATTTTTACAAAGGCATCTAGACTAGCTTTAGTGTCAAGCCCAGAATTGAAGTGTAGATCTGGCAACTGTGTGACTCCCTGTCACCCAGCCTTATCACTCTGTGTTTAGACAAGAGTAGGAATCAATAGCTGGACAATAAAACTCCATGCTAATTTTGGCGGGATACAAAATTTCAAATCTGACCAGTTTGAGTCTAAAAATCTGTGTTCTTTTAGTTTATTACACAGGGCCAATTTTACTTGTTCCTGTTTTCAGTACTGCTAAAGAAATATACATGATAGGTGATGAAACATGGTAACGGACTGTATTAAGGCTCACTATGACGGGTGAAGGGCTGTGTGCAGTAGAAGTCCTAGATTAGGTTCAGTTTCAAACACCAGTGACCAAGTTGGAATCCACAACACAGGAGTGGGCAAAAACGTAGTGAATGAAAGAAGAAATCTGAATGCTTCGATGAGATTGTGATTGGATCAATAACTTTTTTCTTACTAAAAATAGAGCAAATAGACACAAATATTTCAAAGTTGTGGTCTGATTAGAGAAGGACCCAAGGAATCTGACTGAAGACAGATAGATCAAGGAGGTAGTTAAAAATATTTACTAACTCTTCCATTAAATTGCTTCATAAATATGAAAAGGCATGTGTTAGTACATTATAATATATTTTTGATGCTTTCACTATTTTTTTAGAGAAATGAAACAATATTAAAAATATATAGATGTATGGAGTGTGTAATATGATGGGTTTTTTTTTTTAGCATTTAAAAAGCTTCTTCACTGTGAGCAGAATGCCTCTCCCATGGCTAGTCTACTTTTAAAGATAGCAAATGACTGCGGAATTGCATCTCTCACATGCAGAATGGCCAATAAGAGCCACACCTCCCCCTTATGGCCCACATACCCTAAGAGATAATATTTCTCTGCTTTTATCTTTCCAGGATAAGTGACAAGCAACTGAAGGTCATCCACATAGATGAGAGATATCTGAAATTATTCAAAGTAGCCAATCTTAACCTGGTCACCTTATCCTGGCCTTTCTCCAGAAATTCCAAAGAGGTCATAATCTAGGGTGTCTCCTCCATTCTGCTTTTTATCTCCTCACTTGTGGCTTCCCGACCATGTCCTCCTCCATACCATCCAGCTTAGGATGAAGATATTATAAATCAATGCATAATTAATTCATCAGACATACAGAATATCCTAGCCCAGCAACACAGTGCACTGTGGAATGCCAGGCTTTTCACTTGTGATCATGTGGACTAATGGGAGCTGCTGCTGCTACTGTCAGGAGAGAAGACTGTACCACATGCTATTTGCCAAAGAAAAGGTCCAAATTCACCATCTTAAATATGGTTTCTACTGTACATATGCCCACCACTGTAAAAGTCAAACACTGGCAAGTAGAACCATTATAGACTGAATCCCATCTGCAAAATCAGCTTTCGATGAGGATGAGTCTTTCTTGGATTACCATTGTGAATGCAGTGGGCTAACAATCACACAGAAGAACACAGAGAGAACGTCTGTACTGTTGAATCCTACTTCCAGAGCATATCAACACTCAGATCTGGACAAGTAGGCCTAGAAGCCTCACCTTCTAATGTAACAAGAAATACATCAACATGCCTATTGTAGGATTGTGATGAACCAACTTTCGGGGGTAGTTTTTTGTTATTTTTAGAAACACAGTATTTTTAACTGTCAATCTCTTAAAAATATGGTTGCCAAAGAGTATTTGGTGAACACTCCTGCTTACAGCAGGAGCTTATTTTATACATCATCTGTATTTCTTCTTTCATGCATTTTTAAAGGTAAGTGAAGTGTAATCAGAAAAAAAGTGGTCTGCTCTTCTTATTTGTCTTAATGTCATAGTCTAAAATTATTTCTAGTGAGTCATTGAGGAAATCTGGATTATAATTGAGTAGACTATACACATGTTGATGTTAAAAATGAAAAGAGAAGAAATACAAAGTAACCAGACTAACATGAAGTCATTGCATCAAGCTAACACATTTAGATACTCATTTGGAGGTAGAAAAGTGTAAGTTCCTTGGACTTATTTAAAACAATACATTCTCTTTTAGGTTGGAGCTCAGCTAATACCTAATACTAGTAAATTTTTTGTTTGAGTATACATAAGTTATTCTAAAAACACTAATAAATCCTTGATATTTTTAAATGAATATATTTCTCCAGTCAAATCTTTAGACATCTAAAAATGTCTTAAAGATGACAATTGCATATGATGGTGCCAATTCCAAAAAGAGCCCTCTTTCTATGTATAACAGCATCAAGACAGCTAATTCCCAAGACTGTATCAAGCTAGGGCTAGTCTAAGTATATCTTGTGGATCCCAGAAGAGGATATAGAGCCCTGGTTTGTGTTCCATTCTGTTGCTAATGGTCACCATCTATCCCTGTCATTTGAGTTCTTCTCAGTATCTATGGTTTCTATAGCATGGAGTACCACACACCATTCCTTCTCTATTATCCTCATGAAAAGTGAAATTTATTTACCACTTCACTATTAACCACAAGAAAAATGAAATCTAAGATAACTCAGGCTAAAATAAACAATTCAATACTTCAATACAACCTTGTATTGGAAATACTGACCAATGTAATTAGTCAAGAAAATGAAATGGAAAATCACATTGGGATAATAAAATGACATTTCAAAGGATAAAATACAAAATGGCCAATAGATCCAAGACAGGAAAAGATCAACATCTCCAGCCATGAGAAAAATGTATAGTGAATCGACACTGAGATTCTCTCTCACCCTAGTCAAAATGGCTGTCATCAAGAGTAAAAGACACTGTTGTAGATAAAGACACCCTTGCTCCGTGATAGTAGGAATGTAAATTAGTTCAAACACTGTATGAAGGCCCCTCAAAAAATAAAAATAGACCTGCCATATAACCCTGCATGTACCAGCATTCCTGCCATGTACGCAAATAGCGATAATACATACTATAGAGATATTTGCACGTCCATATTTATTTCTAAATTGGATCCCAGCATCTAACTTAACAATCAGCAGTTGAAGTATTCCTCACAGATACCCATAACCTCAACTCTGCAAGAGGTAGAGACAGGAGGACAACTGAGACTTGGTGGATTCCGGCCCAGTAGAGAGATAAGCACTGGTTTCAAAGGACTAAGCAGAAAGTAATGGAAGAGAACACCTGACACAATCTTCTGGCCTCTGCACACATGAACACACCTGAACACATGTACAAATCCACTCTTCTGGCCTCTGCGCACACAAATACACATACACATATGAACACCTGATACACACCTGATACACTCTTCTGGCCTTTTACACACATGAACTTACACATACATATTTTCAAAAACACCTGATACACTCTTCTGACCTCTTCACACATGCACAGGCACACACACATGTGTACAAACACCTGCATGGGCAAATAAACAAACATTTTTAAAAGTTAAATTCCTAGGTAGAAATAATCTACATGCCCAAATACCTATCACAGATGAAAAGTAAAATATATATCCATATGATGTAATAATCTTTAGTCATAAAGTTGAACATAATACTACTGTGTATTAATATGAATTAAGGATGAATATTGAAAATATTTTAACCAGTAGAAGAAACACCATATCCTCTATGTTCCTTTCTTAGGAAATATCCATACTAGTAAGTCTACAGAAAAAGAAAGCAGGTGAACAGCTGCCTATGGGAGAATAGGATGCAGTTGAGTCTGGAAGGCACTAAGGAGAGTCGGAGAATCAGAGAGAGGGATGCCTTAAGTTTCTTTCGGGGATAACAAAAATGGCCTAGCATTTACTGTGTGAAATTTTGCATATACTTTTACGAATATGCTAAAATTTGTCAATTCTGCATTTTGACTATGTGAATGATTTGATGTGTGTGAAACTTATCTCAGTAAAAAAGCTATTTGAAAAATTTACCATAATTGTTAAAGTTTGTAATTTCCAACTTCTCTTGGAATAACAATCTTGGTTATAGAAAAAAAAATGTAGTTTTATAACACACACCCATGGAATTATAAACAGGTCCCTAAAAGAACTTGTATTTGTAAGCAGAATAAATTTAAATGCAAAATGGAGTCAAGTGGCCTTGCATTAGCTTAAATGTATGAGTACTTCTGGGATTTTAGGAACTGAAGCCAAAAAGAGAGAAAGACACATCAGTGTAGAGAGAGTTGCTGGTATATTATTGGGTGATTTTAATTGGAGTAAAATAAACACAGTTTTGTGTAATCTGTGTTAGTTCTTTTTCTCCTCCTCTGAGGAAGTCTGGGTAGGAGCCTTCATTCCGTCTTCCTTGCTGTACTGCAGGCCCTGGTCTGAAGGGTAGACTACAGGAGAGCTGTGAGCTAAAGGGTAGCCTACATCTGCAAGGCTAGAGATCTTCATTTTCAGAGAGATTATTGGGTGTCTCTATTTTTTTTCACTTTCTTTTCAATCAGTTCTTTGGCTTAATGCTACAAATATTCAGCACTTTGCCTTTCTTTAAATAAAAGGGGCACATTTTAGAATTACCCCATTGATACACCCTCTGTAGTACACTGACTTCCATTGCTCATAACACTCCTATGCATGATTAAAGCACAACCCACACATCAATGCTCCTGTTACGGATTTTACTAAGGCAAACAGTACTACAATAAAGTTTCTGTACACATCTGATGTTCTCATGGCTTCGATGTTCTTCAACTCATGAACCCTCTCAAGAAACCACTTCTCAGTCACAAGGACAATCACATTCATGTTCTAAGGTGCTATGACATTGTGCTCAAAGGTGGTGGCAGCAATTTATCATTTTTCCATAACTTCAGAGTGATTCCTTTGCCAGAATCTTCATCATAGTGAAGGGAAAGTACCATAAAATATGTGAGTCTCAGTCCCAATTTTACCAACCCCACACTATACTGAATGTTAGGTTTTTATTATGTAAAGTGATAAAAAGCCCCAGGGCAGACACCTTGTCAGCCCTGCAGTTTGCTGTCCCCATTTTTTCAGTCTCTTCTTTATTTCTGGCCCGAGGCAATTCTGTGACTCTCTAGCAGTTCAGCCATGTACCTATGAGGACGTTAGTTATAATATATTGAGTGATTCCTGGTGCTCAGAGCTGGGGTACTTCAAGCTCTCTGAATTGCCAGACACTTAAATTCATAATAGTTCTTTCAGTGACTGACAAGTCTTTAAACATCCCCAGATGTTAATCACCATAAAGAAAATAAATGAAATCAAATTAGCAATGATAATAAACCATTAAGCTCTTTTTTCATGATTACATTACTCAACATGAAGGCAGGATAGCATAACAACTAATGGTAGTAACTCTATGGCCAGTTACTTGGGTCTGCATCCTAAGTGGATAATGGTAGGGCAAGGAACGTCATCTCTTGGAGACTTGAATTTGTCTTAAGCTCAGAGGGAATGGTAACAGTAATGCCTACCCTGGAGAGCTGCTGTAAGGATTCAATGCATTAGAATTCATTAAATGCTTAAGTCTGTATCTGGCGATTAGTATGTGCTATGCAATCAGTTGATAAATAAATAAAGCAGAGTCCTGAATACTAAACATGCATTTCCAGGTTACCCATGAATATTTTACTAATAGTCTTCCCTCTCCATTCCATCCCCAGCCTAGGCAATATAAAGTTTGCAACACTGCAGCACAACTTTATAATTCTAATGAGCAATGGGTTTAGCGAAGGTATCTCTGTGCTTATGTATAGAAGTGAATTAATTGGTGTCCATTGTGCCCTAGACATAAAGAATCATTTGCTTAATCAACTAATCAATTACACATGCTTAAGAGCAAGTGCATTATGTTCACTTGTAGCAGGTAAGCAAAGACATTATACAGTATAAGTGCATTGTACAGACAGGGAGTAAACAAGAAACATTCTGTTCCATTCGTTCTTTGGCCTCAAAGTTGGCCAGTGTTCCATAAGTATCCCTTTTCTGACCTCCTTTCTTCTTCCCACCCTGATAACTGTTTTCAACACACATCTTTCACTCAGAATTTTTGTCTTCAGAAGAGGCTCTCTGTGCACAACACTGCAGAAAGATTGTGCCATCAGTATCGTGAAGTTTACAGGATCCATAATCATCTTGGAGACAGACTTCTGAGCACTTCCTTGAAAATTTTTCTAGAATAAGTTAGTTGTAGTTGGGAGACCCACCCTAAATGTGTCTCATAATCTGATGATCTAATGTCCTACACCAGTACTTGTCAACCTGTAGACCATAACCCCTTTTGGCAAACTTGTATCTTAAAAAATATTTACGTTATGATTCATGACAGTAGCAAAATTATATTTATGAAATAGCAACAAGTAATTTGTGGTTTGGAGTCACCACAGCATGAAAAACTGTATTAAAAGGTCATAGTGTGTGTTTGGAAGGCTGAGAATCACTCTCCTAGACTGAATAAAAAGGAGAAAGGAGGCAGAGCCTTGTCATTCATTGCTCTCTGCCTCCTGACAGTGGACACCATGTGACCAGCTGTCTCACGTTCCTGCTGCCATGCCTCCCTGCCCATGGTGGACTGTAACTTCCAATCAAAAGCCAAAATAAGCCCTCCCCTCATTACCTCACTCCCATATTTAAGTTTCTTTTGTCAAGTATTTTTTTCACACAAATAAGAAAAATATATTATTTTTTCAGTCAGCCCAGGCCAATTACCATGTGTGAGGATGCTTAGGCTATGAGTAACCTGTATCTAGGAGTATGACCCATTGCAAGGGTGGAACACTTAAGTACTCTTTTAATGATTACAATAGATATTTATTTAAAGTGATACATAGGTAGAGCAAATAATTCGTAAATTGTGATTCAGGTTGAAATAACTGTAAAAATATGGTGAGACCAGGCACACCCACAGATCTTAAGTACAAGATCACTTCTTAGCCCACTCTTCTCTCTCCTTTCTTTCCTAAATAACCTCTTTCAGATAGGGTTTAAGGTAGAATTTGTCCTCCTCATATTTTGTCCACTGATCCTTAGGCAAGATCTGATGCCTCATAGTCAGGTCCAGGGTTCTCTTAATTTGAAACATTCTGTCATTATAAAAGTCCACGGGAAGCCGTCTCATGGCTTCTTTAACATTTTCAGTTTCATGTAGTGTATCATCTTGTATTAACCCCAGTTTATTGAATCCCGCAGCATTATAATACCACTTTTGAAAACCATCCAGTCACTGGCTGGATACTGCAACAGCAGGTCTGCCCGCCATTTTGACCTAAGAGTGAAACACTGCCTTCTAACACTTAATTATCTTGTTACTTATTCTATTTTATCATACGTTGTCAATATCTGTAAAAAGCAGAAGTTTAACAAATTTATTTTTAACAAACCAGTTTACTTCAATTAGCAGTTCATGAACTGGGCATCATCTTGCCAATAAAATGGAAAGGAACAGGAGGAAACTGAGTCAAGTGCTGGCTTTACAGGCAGAGAGTAAAAAGGAGAAACCAGAAGCAAATGGATTGATAATGTCAGTGCTACTTTCTTTATAAGACTAAAATAGAGAGACCACCCTTATCATACCAGCATAAACCTTCTGGAACCCCTTCAGACTGGTTGCTGTGAATTTGTTTCTATAAACTGGAGACCTAAGAGGAGTGACTCCATTTGAATTTATCCTACTTGCTGAGACTTAGAGCAGCTACACCAATTAAAACAATGACATACTATAAACATTTTAATATAATTTTAATGTCATATTCCCATTTTATTTAGCTAGAAGTAAATTAAGACACACTACAGAATTGATACAGGAAACTTGACAGTGCCTCACAGTAATATGAATTTGAATATAGCAAAAAAGCAACTAAATTCCTTGTCTTCCTGGTATCTTGCTAGTTTGCTTTTTCTGATAGTATAAGACACTGGCCAAAAGCGATTGTGGGGAGGAAAGTGATTATTTGGTTTGTACTTTACAGTCCATCACTGGGGGAAGTTAGGGCCGGACTTCAAGCAGAGGTCATGGAGTAACACCATCTTGCTCCCTATGGCTTGGTCAACTGACTTTCAAGATCATAGGGCCACCAGCCCATGGATGTCATTTCCTATTGTGGGATAGACCCTCCGACATTGATCATCAGTCAAAAAAAACCATATCACTCATGTGCCTACAGGACAATCTGATAAAGGCAATTCCTCAACTGAGTTCCTCTCTTCCCCATGTCTCTGTACTATGTCTAGGTGACAACAACTACCCATCCCATCCCCTCTCTCAAAGATGGCCAACCTCAGTTCTTTTGGTCAATGGAGAGAGAAAATTGATAACCTATGACTATTATTTCTTTGTAGATGTACATTTTGCTAATAATATGCAATCAGTTCCTCATACATTTAATAAAATTATTTTTTACACCATAATTAGATGGTTGACTGAAGCTTGTATATGCAGCCTGTTATCAGTCCTCCATGTTCTTTCATAGAGTTTTTGGACCTCACTTGTAGTTTGTAGGGTATTCAGTCACTCTGTTCTAAACAAAGAACTCTTGACCCAACAGCTCTGATACACACAATAGACTTGTCAACAACTTTCTTATAATTTTCTTATGTCATGATGTTCTCAGTTCAGACTCACCTGACTTCTCTTCTATACTATATTCCTGAGACTTTTACTCAGCCATAGCTGAACAATTGTGGAAGGGTGTGCTATGTGTCCATTCTAGATTAGGTTATTACATTGTGTTATAGGAGCACTGAATTCTGAATTCTGTCCTTTTCCTAAGATGGAAACTGAGAAAGAACAAATAAGAACAAGTTTTCATTATATTTATTCCTTGAGAATTAGAACAAAGGGAATGGATGCCTTTCCCATGTGCATTCACATTATGGGGAAAAGTGACTTGGGACTGACTATTTGTTTTTTTGTTTGTTTGTTTGTTTTTTCTTTTTTTTAACTTTTACTGCATTATGATGAGAAAAGTTACATGATTTCAATTTATCTGAATTTGTTAACATTTTTGATATAAAACAATCAATTTAACAGTGTTATGTAGATGCTTATCTACAGCAATACTGGAAATACATATGCTTTTCTCACTATAAATTTCAAATAACTCCAAACATATTAACTGTATACTTCAAAATAATACATCACTACTAGTATTTTCTTAAATGAACATAAATATGTAAAGTCTTTTTGTTTGTA